>JAGGAQ010000001.1:0-292386 GCA_017657225.1 Termitomyces sp. T69sscA
GCAACGCCGACAAAACTGGTAAAAATATGCCAAAGGTGGGCCCCGGGGTTCGAACCTCAGCTCTTGAAGGCAGTGGCCAGTAATCCATAGGGGCGCTAACCACTAGTCACTGCGGTTGTGCCAGGAAAATCGTTAGTACACCTCTTGACACAACCTGGATCTTATCAGCGTCCTCTAGGCTGGAATGGTGGTGGGTTGGGGTCCAAAGGGGGCATGTCAGCAAGAGGGTCGCTAAGGATTTTGCGCTCTATCCTGAACTCCTCGGGGACACTGCTAGCAACGGGCTTGGTTTTAAGCGCTACAGGCTTATACTTCTTTTTGACCTGTACTCCTTTTCTTTTGGAGGTGTTAGTTTGTGCGTAAGTGGGGTGAATTTTGGGGGTAACAGGGATAACTGTTTGAGTAAGTCCAAGAATTGCAGGGGAAGGTGAATGAGGTAAAGTAGTGAGGTATGTATTGGTTGTGGCAAAGGGTTGAAAGGTTTTGGATGCTGTAAGGTACAAATATGACAAGGAGGGGTTTTCAAGCAAGGAAGAACTATGAGTGGGATTAGTGCTAGTGGTCTGTGGAGGGGAGAGTACTTTGGGGTCAAGAAAGGCCGTTTTCAGTATATGTAAATTGTCTAAGATATGATCATACTCCAATGTAAGTGCCACATCTCCATGATCATCATTGTCGCTAATCACATCCTCAATGGTGGATGAAAACACGAGTGCCGAGGTTCATCTAAGCGCTGGTGCATAAAGAGTGGCCCCTTGCCATGTGGTCCTTTATTCCTACCCCTGGAGAATGTAGGCACCGTGCACCTAAGGCTAGAATTTGGGTTGCTAATGGTCAGGGTGGTTTCTTCATTGCTAAGGGTCCGTACTATGGATTGTGCTAAGACATCGAAAGGTCAGCCAAGAAGAAGGTTGTAAGCAGGTGATCGGATGATATGGATTTGGAGATAAAACGTTACATCTCCAATGGTGCAGAGTACATTCTTGGTGAGTCCTAAGGACCTGTCAACGGTGCCATTGGTGCTTTGCATATTGAGGACTATGCTGAGGTCATATATTAGACCCAAGTCGCTAGCTACCTCTGCTGCCATGGAGATGATCTGTGAGCCACTATCAACTATGGCCTCCACTTCAGTGCGATGGTCAATGGTCATCATTATTGAGCGTATGGCTTGGGAGTCATGGGCTACCGTTAATATGGCCAGGTCTTCGTTAGCTTTGAGGGATTTCACATAGGTTTTGACAAGAAGTGGTGTTAGTGACTTTGGCTGGAGTTAATGATACTGCATTGGTGCTTAGCATAGATGGGGTGTCACTGGCGACCGAGAAGCCTGGCAATGTGTTGTCCAATTCATCCACCGCTGCTACTCCCATGGCTACCTGGCACTTAGGGGTTACCACTGTCCTCATCTGGTTCCTGACATCTGGTGCAATGCTGCATAGTTCCTCCACTGATAGCATAACGGCTGACTTCATAATGCATGCAAATACTTGGTTGGATTTCTCAATGTCATAGACTGGCACCATAGATTGGTAAGCACCATCAGTGCGCTTGTCAGGGGTGCAAAAGTTTCATTGCGCCCGGGGCTGATAATGGTTATTGAGTCCAGAATAGGGGTGAAGCAGTGGCAAGGGATCAGGAATGTGGCATGTTGTTGGCCAGAGCAGTGCTGGTAGGAGCTGAAGGGGCTTTTGGCGCCGGTGGGGCAGGGTCATTGGCGATGGTCACCATGAGTTTGTAGCCCTTCAACAGCTGCTTGGGCCTTGGCACTTCTACCCCATCAAATACCTGGTTTTTGAGAGTGTTTAACTCCATCTCCAGAGCTGCTATATGACTTTCCTTTAACAAGCCTCCCTTATCACCAACACTATCCAAATATAACACCTTGTGGATTAACTGCTGCTGGACGTGTTGATCTGCGTCAGGGTTGGCGTTGCCGCTAAGGGTACCTGTGGCCACGTTGCCAGGGTTGCGCCTGTGCCATTCATCGACTCTTTCTTGGTAGGACTTGAGCTCTGGATAGTTGGGGATGTTGGCGCCAGTAGAGAGGACTACCTTGCCGTCTGTACCACGCCTCACCCATCCTAAGCGGATGTATTGTTCCAAGGTGTTGCACCATCCTCTGCTCATGGTGTGGCCTAGTTCACCACAAAAATGGCAAAGACTGTTAGCAGCGTTAGGAGTATGAGGGGTACTGAGCTGGGTATTAATCATAGTTTCAATTCGTGTCATAGCTGATGTGACTGCAGCGCTAATGGCGGCTTCCATGTCTTCCTTTTTGATGTAACTGTTGGTAGTGACTGTGTTGTTGGCAGCTTGTGGCTAGGTTGGGATGGGTAGGATTCCCTTAGCGCAGGGTATGCCTAAACTCATGTCAGTACCCTTTAGGTGCCAGTTACCTGCCTCATAAACGTCTTTAACATTGTATGGATCCTCGGAGTGATGTGTCAGCTTGAGAATTTCTAGTTGCCTAGCAATCTTTGCCCAAAGCAAAGTCGGAATTCCTTGTTGGAATAAGCGTTGTTCCTTGTTAGCATGGATCTTGCCGTGCTGGAGTAACCACCGGGAGATCTTTTGGAATTCACAGTAGTATGTCAAGAAGGTGCCAAGGGTATATGCGCTAAGATTGAAATTGTCTTGGACCAACTGGTGAAGCTCATTCACTGTGTAGCATGTAGACTCTTCAGCACCAGGGTACAAGCGGATTACAGCTTCCTTCCAGTTTTCATAGGATATAGCGGTAGCTGCTTGGTTGCCAACAGGTATAGTGGTTGCCCTGAACTTGAGAAGGCCAGTCCAAGTCTCAGCTGTGTTGTATGTGACATATCTTGCCGTGTATTCCTTCATTTGGGTGTGGTCGGTAATGCCGCAGTCCCTGAAGAGGTATTCTAACTCCTTGAAGTATTGAGTGAGTTCCCTGGGTTTCGATTCATCCCACTTTGGTGCAGAGAAGTGGTTACAAGAGGCATGCATTGAGCGGTAGGTTCCATGAAAGTCAGCAAGAATAGTTGTATAGTTGGCATAGGAGATAAGATTGTTGGCGTGTTTTTAGCAAATGGGGAAGGGATACCAGAATCAAATAACTGGGATAACGGAGTAAGGGGTGATGGCGGGGTGTAGGACTGTACATCAGCAAGAGGTGAGTAGAGGGGGTTTTCAGGGCTAACTGTGAAGTCAATGCTATGTGGAAAAAGGTCCTTGATGTCGTCTGTGGTAAGATCTTCATGTGCTTGATGAAGTTCTTCCAACAGGGTCGTCGGTGGTAAGGCGCCTGGCAACTGTAGGGTGGATGGTGCCAAGTAGAACAGGATGATGGCGCCTTTGGATTGTTGTGCAAGGCAGCGCTGCCTCTGGAAGCGTGTCTCTGGTGGAATTCTGCTCTAATCCCTCGCAGTGGGCTCCAAGTTGATGATGCCCAAAATTGTACCAAGTGATGTCTGGGTAGGCAGTCACAAGGCGGTTAGCGTTGGGCTCGCTAGATGAGGTGAGCTGGGCAGGGTCCCAGAAACAGGTTAGCGGAGGACAGCAGAAAGGGGGTAGTGAAGGGAAGCTTAGCATAGCTGCCAAGCGTAGTATGCTTGCCACAGTTGCAAGGCATAAGGGTTCCTAGTACGCTGGCATAGGTCCAGCGGCAAGACAAAGAACACTATACAAAAGTGTGCTTGGCATAGAGTAGACTTTAGAAGAGACTAAATTGAGCTCTGAAGCCCAAGCGTAAGAGGTAACGGTGAAGATAACTTGTTATTTTGCATGCTATAAGTACAGTATATATAGTAAAGTGTAGGCGAGGTCGCCGTTGGCGACCCTTGAGGCGCTAACACAGGGAACTAGTAAGTAAACAGTAGACCACAATCTTTTATATAGGAAAATGTCCATCAGCTCTTAGTGACGCCTAACAGCATTAGTCAAGCTGTCTGCCATGTCAAAATGCCAAAAAGTAAGTATGGAATCAACCAAATGTCAATATAGTAGAATGATGGTAGTTACTAGGAAACGGCGGCAACGCCGGTGAAACCTTGGGGTCAAGAAAATAAATCAGAAAATAAAGTAAATAAATCAAAAAATACTGGTGAAAAATATGCCAAGAGTGAGCCAAGAGTTCAAACCTCCGCTTTTGAAGGGGGTGGCTGGTAATCCATTGGGTGCGCTAACCACTAATCCATGTGGTTGTGCCAGGAAAATCGTTAGTATGCCTCTTGATACAACCTGGGTCTTATCACCGCTGATGACGCCCGAAATTGTACCAAGTGGTGTCTGGGTAGGCAGTCACAAGATGTGTAGCGTTGGGCTTGCTAATTGAGCTGAGCTGGGCACGGTCCCAGAAGACAAGTTAGCGGAGAACAGCAGTAAGGAAGTGGTGAGGAAAGCTTAGTGTAGTCGCCAAGTGTAAGGTGCTTGCTGCAGTTGCAAGGCATATGAATGGCTAGTACACCAGCGCAATCCCAGTAGCGGGACAAGGACACTGTACAAAAGTGCTCTTGGTGTAGAGTAAACTTATAAGAGGCAAAATTGAGCTCTGAAGCCCAAGCGTAAGAGATAATGGTGAAGGTAACTTGTTATTTGCAGGCTATAAGTACAGTATATATAGTAAGGTGTAAGCAAAGTCGCTGTTGGCGACCCTTAAGTCACCAACATGGGGAACTAGTAGGTAAATAATAGACCACAATCTTTTATATAGAAAAAATGTCCATCAGCTCTTAGCGACGCCTAACAGCATCAGTCAGGCTGTCTGTCATGTCAAAAATGCCAAAAAGTAAGTATGGAATCACCAAAATGTCAATGTTGTGAAATGATGGCAGTTACTAGGGAGCAGCGGCAATGCTGGTGAAACCTTGGGGTCAAGAAAATAAAGTAAAGAAATCAAAAAATAATGATGAAAAATGCACCAAAGGTATGTCTGGGGTTTGAACCTCAGCTTTTTGAGGGGGCAGCAGGTAATCCATAGGGCATGCTAACCACTCATCCATGCGGCTTTGCCAGGAAAATCATCAGTATGCCTTTTGATACAACCTGGGTCTTATCACTGCTTCGATTTCCTATGCCTCATGCCCCTACCAGTACTCTGCGTCTGTGGACACAGTGATCACCACGTAAGGTACTCACCCAGTGGACTGAGCCCCCATGGTCAGCAAAACCTGACACTTAGAGTCACAGTGTAGTATTCAGACTCCAGGGTTAAGACCTGCAGCCTTAGAGCTTAGCCTAGTACTTGTATATGAGTAGTAGGGTAGAACTTAGTACTCACCTCAGCTCTTGTATTTCATACTTCTCTTGTACTCTGTCTTGCATTTTTTCAATCTAACTGCTTTTCTCTACTCTTGCCTCATTTTACTCATTTCAACTCTCTCAACTTTCTTTCTCAACTTCTCTATTTTGCACTCAAGTTTCAACTCAGCTGTCAGGGAAATTTCATTCAACTTTCATTTTTGGCACTTTCCACCTCCTATGCCACTCCTCAGGACCCCTAGGGCTCGCTCTAGACCCCTGGAGACCACTGGAGGTCATTTCCTTTTTAGGAAACCTCCAGAACTTCCCACACTCACTGTTCAAGCATTATCCAAGATTAAGGTTAGCTCCAGTCCCCTGTACAGTCGTTCTCATGCCTCTGCTGCCTGCTGATGCACCACACTGAGCAGCAGGAATCCTTAGACTTGTTCTCTTTGGATTCCATCTGCTAGGTGATTAGTTACCATTGTATTGTTGATTATTGTGCCTGGAAAGATTGTGAGTACTGAGCTTGTCTTGATGCCATTTCTGATGAAGTAAAACCTTCTAGCTCTGATGTGTCCTGCAGGATGAAGCAAGAAAGCTGAGAGAAGAGAGCAGAATCAAGATTGGTGCAAACTTGTAATAATCAGTAGTACTATTGCTATGTAAGATTACTGTTGTATTGGAACCGGATTGTATGTCTCTGTTTTGGTGTTGTTAGGTCGTGACCGATGCCGGCTGTCGGAAAATTCTTGGAAAGGTCGCGTTTACAGTCCCAAGGATGGTGCGACGAATAGCGTCACAAGTACACCAACAGGTCTCCCGTCTAATGCGCGGCAAGTTCATTAAGGAAAGGCCTGTCTGGTACCAGGCCGTCCTTGAATACCCTCCTCTACCTCTTCCTCCAAAAGCTCCACCCTCTCGCCACGAGTGCGACCAACAGGTCAAACCAACGCAGTCCACCCGACCAAAAGCATATGACCCCAAACCTTTACCTATCGTTTACCTAGAGGACAAAATTCGTCGTCAATTCTTCCGTGATCATCCTTTTGAAGCTTTCCGGCCAACTACCCTCGTTGAAGGTGCTGCCATTGAAGATTTAAATCCTGTGCGAGGTGAAGCTTGGACACGTCTAAGTCAGCGAGGAAGAAATCCCATACCCGAAGAGTATGTTCGTTTCTCTTTCTAAAAATCGATTGACCCTGAACATACTTACCAGTGTCGTCTTGTTTACACGGAATCTGTACGAGTGTCACGGAAAAACCCTTTCTGAGGCCTATGAGACAGCCGTCGCCCAGTTCCGTGCTCTTCGTGCGGAACACGCTATAGCGACAAAATTCGCCACCATGGAGGCGGAATATCTCGGTGCTATTTTCTCAAAAGGCGAGATCGAGCATGCTTTTGAGAAGGAGAAGCGAAATCTGGCCACATTCGAGAGACAGGAAGAATTTGATGAAGGAGCAATCGCTGCACGGAAACGCTGGAAGGCAGTTGTCGAGAAGACCGAGGGCGTCAAAGATTGGTCAAAGGGTCATGAATATGTCAGACTGTGGAAAGAAGGCATACGACCGTCATATGCACCTCTCCTAACAAAACCGGTTGAGGAGGACCTGCCGCCAGAACTGACAAAGGACCCTATGGGCCTCAAAAAAGAAATAGCGGCAATGAGTTCTAGATCTCCCGCACGATCATAGCATACTTCATCCATTAATTATAATCATCGGTATTTTTCAAAGAATCGATTCGATCGAGGCAAAAAAAGTACATTAATACTACGAGGAAACCTTGGTCACCCGCGATTGAGCGGCTTGCGCTGCATTCATTCCCATCCATGTCTTCTCCACCAGACCTAGGAGTTTTTGCATGTCCGAACTCCAGTCATTCATAACATCCTCCGCACTTCGTTTGTTCCTGAAGCTAATAATGCCCGCTGGCCGGTCAATACGGGCCCATATCGTTCCAGATACAACCAATCGTGCTAGCGTCTCTTCTGTTTGCTTTGCTGTGAGGTCAAGGAGGGATGTCAATCGAGTGAGAGTAATCCTTGTGTAATATTCCGCAACAACGCGTATATTCTGGTCTCATCAGCTGGTATTCAAAGACAAAATCAGCAAGGAATCTTACATGTTCAATCACGCGAGTGTGAAGATCTTCCCATCGCTTTTCTGAGCCAAATACCGGAGTCTTTTTTAGGAACTCGCCATAGATTGCTTCTATTCCTGGCCATCTCATGAGCTCACGAGTTATGAAGCATTTGACAAGGTTGCTGCGTAGTATTAATATCGCATAATTGCTATACGATCAGACTGAGAAGACTCACTAGTGAAGATCCAGCTTGCTGAGAGCAGGATCAACATAGAGATGGTGCATTATGTCGGATTGTTCGTTGTCATGAGGAGCAAGGATGACATAGTAAACAATATGTTCAAGAGCCTAAGGGCGCACATGAGGCCAAGCCAAAACAAAGCAAGCTGAAGGCTCACTGCTCTGCCCTTGTCTTCTGTGTCATCTTTGATCGAAGGTGTCTCCCAAACCTTTTGATAGAATTTGGCGACGTCAAGATAGTTGCTTTGGTGAAGTGCATGTTGAATCATCAGATCGTAGAATTTAAGTTTGAGGTCCTGGCATTCTCTCTTCAGGTCGAAACTCGACCAGGAACTGACGAGAAAAGATCACCTCGTTATCTTTCGCCTTCAAGAACTCCTCATTGATCTTTCTGCCACCCACTCTCACCTTGACCCACTCCGCTTCACCACCTCCCAAAGCGTCCTTACCAACCTTGCCTTGTTCTGCATCCTTCTGCCGAGCTACAGCAATGAGAAGACGCATCTGCTCCAGAATAAATTCGGTTTTTTCTCGACGGTCCATAGACGAATATGTCTCGACTTGTAGATCGGCTAGTAGGTCGCAGGCAGTCTGGAGTGATTCCTTTTGCGCTGCTGAAGTAGATGTCGAAGCAGTTGAGAGTCCTTCATGGTAATAAGCAAGAAGCATCGTCACACGGGCACGAGGCGTTTCAAGGAAAATCTGCAAAACAACTTACGAATCGGTTGTTTGAACGTCACAGATAGATTAAGACGTACCTTTCCCTCAGTGACACTACGGAGTGTCTCGACAACCTCAAGCCATTTAGGAACGCCACCTGTCTGTTTAATCTCGTCCAACCAGCCAATTGCCAATTCCACGATCGCCTGAATTGCGCCTTTCAGTTGGCCATGCTTTTTGCTTAAGGTAGAGATAGTGGAGTTGAGAAGGACAAAGTCAGAGGCTTTATAACAATGTTCGACTGCAGCTTTCGCCAGTCTCGTTGTTGATGTCAGGTCCGCAGCCTATTAACGACTCAGAGACTGGCTTCAAGTTCAGAGTTCAGTTACTTACATTTCTGGTTTGCTTTTCCAGAACAAAGATTTTATCAAGGCCTTCCTGGAGTTTGCCCGACTGACGGCGCAGGGGTAAATGGATCCGAATACTTTACTATGGGGAAATGCAGACCTTCACTAACGCCTCTGCCTCTGGAAGAAGAGTATCAACCTCAGATGTGTAGTCCTTCTCCTGTTTCTTGTTGTCAGACATGATGAAGCGGTAGGACGGCGAATTGAGCGTCCTTTTGATCCAATCTGAGTGACGCGTCCCCGTGTTGTTGATCCTTATTTGTTCGCTCCGTTCAGGGTGAATCCATGTGGCGACATTCACCTCGCTCGTTTGTAAGACGTTTACCTCGTCATTTTTTATATGTGCATAAACATGTGTGTCCTATAGTAGTGACAGCATAATACATGAGAGTAAGTATAGAGTCGTAATAACATATTGATTAGTGACGGACTTCGGCGACCAAGGTATCCAAAGCAATGTCCGAGTCCCTGGGCTGGAAAGCGTGAGCGGCTGGAGGAACCTGCTCCTGGGTTTTCATGTCTGTATGACGCCACTTGATATTGGCGGCAGCAGTTTGAATAATACGAGAAGGAAATGACAACGGATATAAGACCAAGAACCTGTATAGGAGAGAAAAGAGACTGATGACGGATGGGAAATCAACAAGTGACACGGAGGGGTGGCGAGGAGATATTCTCATGAATGTCGAAGGAGTAAGGAGCGCTTGGACGGATCTCGAAACACTGTTGGTGTCCTCGACCCTTGAAGGTACGGATGGAACGGCGTCGACCTCTTTGTTGACGAGGTTTGTGATGGCTTCAATATTGGCATCAACAGTGGACGGTCTAGCATCGACAAGAATGGACGCATAATTTGGTTTAGCCTCGACTAGTTGGTTGACTAAGCTGGTCGAGGCTTGAACGGCATTGTTTCGCGTCTTGGGGGACGCGCTTACGCCATGGTCAACCATTTTGACGCTCGCGTCAATACTTTTATTGGCGGTAATCTTGGGCTCGACATGTGCGGCTTCCCGAGCGAATTGACGTTCTAGAAGGCGTATTCCTTGAAGGTGTGGGAGAAGATCAGAGGCACTTTGCCAGTTTCTCGCATTCGCCTCAATAACACCGGGCCTGTTTTTTTCCTGAATCCATCGAAGTGTTTCTAGGCTAGGCGCGATGTGGCTGAGACATATGGCGACCTGCAACGAATCATCTATCCAGGAATGTCCGACATACAATCGCAAAAGAGACTTAGAAGAGGTGTCGGTTGAAGAGAGTGTGTCTTTGCTACCTCTTTTCGCATCAAGCACAACCGAGAGTGTATGCAATTTCTTGCAGCTGCTGATGAGGCCTGCGACAGTGTCTAGATTGATCTTTGGGCCCTTTGTCGCCGGAGGAAATCGTGCTTGTGGGCACAGCTTAAGAACCTCAAGGTTCGGGCATGCCTTGGAGAGGCAACGTAGATCTACCTCTGTGAAGATAATGGACTCAGGAAGGTCAAAATCCAAGCGTTTTAGGAAAGGGAGGTAGGTAAATTGTTCCAAAGAGAGTCTTCCTGAGGCTGGTTCGGCCCTTGAAGTAGATCGGACGAGGTCCATGAAGCGAGATGAATTGGTCGCGGTTACCCGCAAAGATTGCAGTGAGTCTCCGAACTTTTCGCAGATCAAGGCGGAAAGGTCGTGCCAATCTGCCTTGTCAGGAGGATCTTCAATAACGAGTTCTAGTTGTGTCAAAGGGGTTGTGATGTGTTTTAGGAATACAGCGATATTAGAAACATCTCCGGTGAGATGTAGCTTGCGCACTTGAGCAAAGGAACCCTTTGACCTCAAATCACCCGTCAAGCGAAGAGCCGACTTCCGAATCAATGAGAAATCTACATCGTCGTCTGAAAAAACACCACTGTCAGTGGATCCCACTGAACTGGGAGTTGAGTCTCCGGATCTGGGACGTAGTTCATCGAAGAAGCCCTCGACGGCAATCATGGACCTTCCCGTGAGGTCGAGCCTCAGTGTCTTCAGCTCTGATAAAGATGCGATCCATCGGCCAACACCAGGAGCTAATGCTCCGGGTGCCATCAAGACGAGTTTTTCCAATGAGTGCTGGCGGCCGAGAAGTTCAGTGAAAGAATCAGGAAGGTTGGTCGGTGAGATGAATGAGAATGACGTGAGCTGAGTTCGGCTCGTCAGGTCAGCAAGGAATGTGTCAAGTTGGGGGAACTTCGTGCCAACTTCCAAGTTGACTGCGCGAAGCTGAGGGCTTAGGAACGTGGAGGACCGCGCAAGACCTGCGGGTGTTTCCACTTTCCAATTCAGCTCTGCGAGCTGCGGAAAGATCTGTGATTGCGGACGGGATTCCTCGAGGACCGCAAAGATGGAAGGTGATATATTGTTGGCATGTTCGTTGTAAGTGATTTGGCGAACCCGCTTGCTGTGCTTGAGAACAGGTTCCCAATCTTCCTCTGTGGGTGTTTTGATCTAAAATACCCCAATCAATCTTAACTGGTTAATCAGTGTAACTCGCAACATACGAAGCCCATTCCCGGCTTACGGGCCTTTTTGAGCAAATGTCCAGGGAATTGCCATAGGATAGGAATCAGAGAATCTAAATCTCTCCAGAGGATGTTCAACGCGGGCTCGTACAAAGCGCGACAGGTCCGTGATACTCTCGACAGCATGCGCCTGCCATTTGGAGCATCGAGGATAGCCTCGAATAACTTGTTTGTCGCATCCGTGTCGCGCAGGATTATAGGCCGCATTGTTTGCATCTGGCGTGGGGGAAGTATGAAGACGATGCGGGTTTTTTTTCTAGATTGATAAGGGTACCGACGCTGAGAAGACTACGGCAAGAGCTGAGGCAAAGGGAGAAACCAAGCGAATTTGCAGATGATAGTGCTTTGCACAATAAGCGAAAGGTCATGTTATATGTGCAACAGGATGATCTATTTAATACACAGAAACTGCGCAAAGAACGCGCAGGACACGCAAGTCGCCATGCCATGTCCAGTAGGTCTTCTCGCTTCTCGCTTCGAGTGTCGATCGACACCGAGGTTAACATCAGGTGGCATTAGAGGTAGGACACGCACATGTAACGAGGCATTCATGCCAGCCACAATTCAATCCTTTGATTGCAAATGATAATGCTCAAAATCTGTGAGTACTGAGAAAATGAAAGTGTATTGCGCCTGGCCTAGATGCATAAGGTATAGAGGAAGGGCGCCGTGCTCAACTCTTTCGTCCACGTGTCAGTGGATACATACGTCGATGGACAGTGGCAGATACTGCAGCAGGACTGTAGACATCTAACAGCAACAGGTTTCCTTGAGGCTTGGACATTGAACGATGCAAACAACCTGAAACGTACCATACGCTGAAGACGGCGACTACAACTCCCCCATTTCCCATGGGACGGGTTCACCCTCCCAATCGTCCTCGCCCTCGCTATCTTTCCGAGTCCCACCTTCCCTGTCGAGTGTGACATCGCTTTCACCAACATCCCAAATTTCGCCTCCCTTTGTATGATCATAATGGCCGAACCGTTGGCCAAGAACCAGACTCTTCACGATACGCTCCTCGTGGCAGTAACGTGCTTTAAGGTCAGTTGTATCTAATGCCAGCACACGACGTAGTTTGTCGGGAAGGTCAACTTCCAATCTGCCCTCTTGTTCGTCTAAGGAAGGCTGTGTCTCGTGGCCAGCACGCGCAACAGGAATTGAATACCCGAGTATTGGATCCGGTTCCAAATCGTCATTTGCACTGACGAGTGCTTGAGAATGAAGGGATGCGTGTGTTCGTTCGATTATCTTTACGTTCGTAGACAAAATGTCAGAATCGTCAGTGCTTTCTTCCGGATCGTCCACCTTGTCGCCAGTGGTTTTTGCTTTTTTTCGCTTGTTCGGTTCTACTTTCCCCTTCCTGTTTGCAGTATAGTTTCGTTTCTGATATTTTGTGGAAAATTGAGCTGGAGGTGGTGAGGGAGGGATAAGAGCTGAAGGCAAAAAGGACGATTGCTGAGAAACCTCCAAATCCTCGGTGTCTGAGTCCAATAGAGGTCGTTTGACTGTCTTCCTTGAGAGCATGGCTTTGGCTTCGGAAGGTCGATTTGTTTCGTTGGGAACAGTTATCGAGAACGACTTAACGAGTAATGGTTTATGTTTATTACCGGCGTCCCAGAGTGCGTCTTCTTCGGTTGTGTTCGCAGAGCTTATCCCAAAAAGCCCAAGAGAGGTAGACCGAGTCCTAGTTCGTCCTGCGGTAGGTTTTCCATTGACAGAGCCACCTTTTGACTCTGTCGCTTCGTCGAATAGAAGTCTGAATGATTTAGTCCCCAATGGCACTTTCATTGGGGAGTCGGAAATAAAGTTGCCTTCTGACGTTTCTTCATCATCACTGCTCTCTAAAAGATCGGAGGTAAACTTAGGGAAAGGACACGTCGACTGTGAACCAACACGCCGCCGCTTCTCCTTGCTGGGAGAGGGAGAGACTGGGTCACCACGGAGACGCTTCCGGGCACGAGAGAGGGCACTTAAAGGTACTGTAGGCGAGCGAGGAGGGGTATGCGACGAGGTTGAAGGTTTATCTGGATCAGGAAGGGGAGAAGGATCATTGGGCGGCCGTTTCGATTTGAAGGGACTATTCAAGTGATTCGACTTGAATTCGGATGCTTTTTCTTTTCCCTTGTTCTTCTGAGGTGAGAATGGATTGAAGCTAGAAAGAGGCGCAGTTGTTTCAATGATACGTGATTGCCCGACGGGATAGGACCGAGGACGAGATCTGAGTGGAGTTGAGGGCGGATCCGAGCTAGTGTGTACGGAAGAGGATTGGACCCCGCTTGTCTTGGACAGCTTCTTGTAAAGTTTGTATTTGGCAGCTGGAAAGATGATTAGTTCAAGTGTGAGGGAGACGGGATGATGCTGACCGATTTCTGGTAGATTTTTGATGTCGTCTATGGTAGGATCTCGTCCATTTGCGGCTTTGAACGAGCGCTCCCAGGCCTTGACTTCTGCTTTCACGGTCGCTCTGTCCATGGTCGTCGAACGAGAGGGTGGCCAATCACGGTCACGTTTAGCCATGGCCGTCGCGTCAACAGCGCCAAACACTAGTTTGAACCTGCTCGCGTCGTCACCGCCGTCTTGTTCAAGCACCATGCGTCCGCGTAGCAGCATCCTGAATCTCTTTGACCCCCTTCTATCCCAAGATTCATCAAGAGATGCACCCTCACCAGACTCAGACAAGGAGAATTGCCTTGATTCTGACTTGTCCTTTTTTGGTAGACCTTCCAAAGCACCCAGCCCCGTGAAGCTGAAACGTCGCCTCGTCGACGTAGGAGATATCACCATTGACGACCCAACAACTCATCCAATGCTCACCGAAGAGGATGAGCTTGACGACAGTATGTGCGCTGATGACAACGACACCATGACCTTTTGTATCCCAGCAGTAATCCCGGCCCGTGACACTACTGTTCAGAAGGCGACTCCTTCACACGCCTGCCCTCGTACACCGTTGGCAGAACTATCCATCGACTGTGATATGACACCCATTGTCAGGACCAAGATGTACCGACGAAACCCTCCTTCAGCATTCACCTCTTCAGATACCGTCTTGCCTGCGTCTTCGGAAATTTCGAGCTTTGCATCTGTGATTGATGCAGTTACTGCCTCTGGATTGTCCTTTGCAGGCTGTCCTCGTCCTTCCTCAGACTGCGAACTTGGAAATGAAGATCAGCCAGAAAATCCCATTTTGGGCGAGATTGAGACACCCGAAGTCACCATAACCCCGATTGACGAACCTTCCAACGCTGTATCTGCATTTAGCCTTGAAGCTCATCCATCAGAGAAAGATACACTCCAGCCCGGCGCTTCCTCACCGTTGTCCGAATCCTCGATATCCATAGAACACCCTCGGTCAACCTTGCGACTCAGCCCTCCAAAAACGCCTTCTAATGACAAAAAACGTCACTCTATTGACCTTGCCACGTCCTTTCACTTGCAGCTTCAATCTGAAGAAGCTAGTTTTGATCTTCTGAATGACAAGATATCACTCTTTGCTTCCACGAGCAGCATGGATTCTTTTCTCAATGGAATGGAAGATGATGATGATTTTGATATGGCGGCTGAAGAGGCCAAACTTCAAGCAACCATTGATAGCATCCAGCTGGAAGATGGTGAGAGCAAAGGTAGTATCGATTTGATGTCCCTATCCACTGGGTGCTCATTAAGAACAAACTCAGTCGACAAGAACGAAGATACGCAAGCACAAAGACAAGGTATTTCATGTCTACTCGTTCCTTTGGAATATCGTTGATTGCAATCCTTCAGACAACGTGTTTACTGCTTCCCAGAATTCTTCCCCACGGGTGTCTTTGAATGAACAACAGGCACCGAGATCACCTTCACTTCTGCGTTCAACATCTAGTCCTCCGGTCCCTTCTGAGTCAACAGGGGACAGAAACAATCAATGTTGTGAGTCGAATGTTTTGTTCAGGCCAACCGCCTAATTGTCTTCAACAGCAAAAATACCGAAAGAAACCGTTAGCCAGCCTCCCACTCTTTCTCCTGTATTTTGTCCGCCTCCACACAACGAAAACCACGTTGCACTTCGCACACCCGCTACAAGTGGTGGCGAAAAAATCCTTCCGCCGCCCGTTGCCGCACTAAGGATTGTCAAAAGGTTTGCACGACCTGGTAACGAAAAGTTGACTTCTACGAGCAACGCAACTAGTAAAAGATCAGCTCCCCCGACAAGCATTGTACCTCTCGCTTCCTCAACCCTGCCCATTTCTGCCCCTATCACGCAACATGCCTCCTCCACTTCAGTCGCTCACGATCCTTCTGCAAATCGACCTTCCAGAGCGAACGATGGAAGAGGCGATGGCCCCCGACGCGTGCCCATTATTGATACCCATCCACTTGTTCCAAACACACGGCGGAGTGTTCTTGACCAAAAAACCATGCCACAAGGAAACTCGACGGGACCTAGAAGGGTAGTTATAACGCCCTCTAATCCAGTGCCACCTGTTGCACCAGTTCCAGCACCAGCACCCAGTAAAGCCTCTGTAGCAAGAGGCCTCAAGGCTCCTACGAAGTATGTAGCCGGAACTAGTGCTGCTGTATCCGCTCTTCCACGACCGGTCTCGAGGCTTCCGACGGCTGCAACATCTGGGATTGTGCGGCCGCCTCGGGCAGGTACCGGAGTTAATGTAGCCGGAAAAGGTCGTATTTCTGCAGACCAAGGATATAAGAGCGCAGCTTATGCTCGTCGTGTGGCTTAATAGAGGCTATAGTTTGAGTTTCTTTATATTTTTGCTTTTGGACCTTGTATCGCATTTAGCTATAAGTATCCACGTTTTCGTATATCATGCATACCTCGCAAAGTTCCTGGACATATACTTACACCTGTGGGTTCCACATCATACACGTATGTTGTAGATGATTATATTTTGCATCGTACATACAATCTGTCGTTCATGTTCCCGAAAGACAAAACAAGGTAGATATTCTGGTAATTGCAAGTACTTGAATCATTTGACTCGAGACTGTCATAGGTTTCCTATGGCTGATGGCCGTTGTCGATCTTTCTGCTCTGCCAAGACAGACAAGGCACTTAGAGCTGACTTGTTTTCTGGATAAACCTTGAGATAGTCGGCAACAATGTCCCTAGTCTCATCAATAAGGTCATCGTCATCCAGTATCAGAACATCACCAAGCAGCTGTTCAAACGCGAGCGATGAGATGGCCTCGTCTTCCCTCAAGAAATCAACTAGGCGGGTCTGATTATACAACGAGACAGACAAAGACGGGTCGTGATCACAATCAAGACGATAAAAGGTCGCCAGGGCTTCATATGGAGGGAAATCGGACAGCAGCTTTTCCAGAAAATCATAGTAAATTGTGATTTGAGCCTCATTAACCAGTGTCTGAAATGCCCAGAGGGATTGCATAAGTTCGTCAGTAGGAGGTAGCTGTTGCCCGACCACATCCGCCTTGATCGCTGTGAAGTCTCGATATAACAGGAATAACCACTTTTTGAGCGCCATGATACACCCCGACGTAACGTCAGGAGAATCAGTCAGAAGGTAATTTTCCACACGCCTTTGTTCGAGTCGTGGTTCAGAGCTTGCCCAAGGTAGTTCTACACCAAGGTTTCTCAACTTTTGCTCCATTGACTTGGCCGAGGACATGTAGCTGTTGAGAATGCTAGAGGTGAACAGAGCTGTCGTCGACCAGAGGTAATGGCCAACGATAGGCCCTTCATAGAAAAGGGTTTCTAACACAGGAAGCGTCTCCTCGTTGAACCACTCCTCGACTTCGTTTACAGGTGAATCTCTACGGCAACAATATATAAGGATATGCCAGATGGCACCAAGGCATGAGATAGCCGCCCTGACCGCCTCAAACGGTTCCCGGCTTACCGAAATATGGAGTGTCTCTACTATGCGCAGTCCTAAATTTAGATCCGTGTCACGAAGAATGTGTTTCATGATGTCTGCGCCGGAAAAATCATCGATAAGGAAACCTGGAATGCCCTCGATGAAAGCTGCGAATTCACCGCCATCCAAAAGGGATCTCACAGTCCGACATAGTGCTTCTTTGTCGCGTTCATCGCGCGCCGGTATCCGCGCAACGGCAGATAATTCCCGAGCATCAGACATGGTTAGTGGGGTTTCAAAACCATAATGGTAACTTGAGACGGCCTGCCATACCCGCCAACATAGAGATGTGAAGGGTGTCCGGTAGGGACACTGATGGAAGAATGCAGGGAGCAAGGTGACAACGGCATACAGTATAGTGCAGACGACAAGGATGGCCGCGCAGAGGGAACATATGAGTGAGTTGATGGGGGAAAGGAACGCAACAAGGCCTGCGAGGAACAAGAATAGAGAAATATGTAGCAATGTAGGAATGGTTTCCACCACGGTGCTCATGCCGAATTGCTGAAGACCTTGATACAAGTATGCTCGTACCCTGGCTCGAATTTGGGGAGCAGGATGTTTCTGGACTGCTGTAAGATAGTTGCGAGTCCATTGTTCAACCAAAGTCGCTGCCAGAGCACCGGCTAGACTAAATGCCAGGCTAAGAAACCAAAAGACATTGCAAAGTAGGGAGGCAACTGGTGGCTCAAAGGGTACAGGCTCGGGATCGGGTTGCACTCGGTGTGTTCCGTTTGCAAGAGCTGCCAATTGGAGGGAGATGTGACCGAGTATTATTAGATTAGGGTCCGGAGTCAGGGATTTGTAGCTTTCGATAAGAAAGGCGGTGATACTCGCGGAGAAAAGACCGGCCTGCGAGGATCAGAAGACTGTGGAGATGAGCAGATGACACGTACAAAGATTAATAGCGCATCCATGTTGCCCTTCCAGGAATGGGCCAAGGCACGGTCTTGCCTGTCCGCTTCTGCAACGTAAACTGACCATAATCTGGCGGAAGGGCCATCGGACTGAACGGACTGCTGCGGGAGCGGGCTGGAATGGCCAGCACGAGGTGATTGGGGCATGGGATCTGACAGCGTTCTCGGTTGGGCGCCTAACAGCTTGTTGACTCAACGCTATATGTATGGGCATGGAAGGACGACAGCTTGGTCTGATGACCATTCTCCAATCGCACAAGGCCGTTTGAATTCCCAGCCGATGTCTGGTCTAGCCTACGATGATCCTGCCTTTTCATCAGATCCCCACGCACATCCCTACTTTGCCACGCCGTGGTTGTCCAAGCCAGCCCACGGTCCCCGCCTGCACAGCCGTCCCATGTTCTCTGACGACCACAGTTCCACCACCCACGAATCCACCTCGTCAAACCACACCTCCACCACCCTCTCGACGCCCCCAACATCCGCCGACTCTCATTCTGCTCCATGGACGCCCACGTCGGAAAAGTCGTCTCATTTGCGATGGCCTCCGGAAGTCCAGAAGAAGAAAAAGACACTTGCTATGTTCTGGCGCAGGACGCCGCCTGAAACTGTCTTGGCATCGGTCGACCTCACCCGCATTGTCTCTCCAGATCCTTCCCCCTCCCGCAGTATGATTCCTACTGCCAACCTTCATCCGGCTCCTGCTCGCAACGTCACAATGCCAGATGTGAACGTGTCTTCTAAAAGACCCAATCTCCCACGCCGACCTGCCACCTCATCTGCTGATTTCAAACCACCGCCGCCAGCCTCTCGTCGCATTGCTGGTGGGCTTGCTATGCGCGGGAACAAGCTGGATCGTATAGATGAGCTAGACGAAAGCAATCCCATCGGCCTGTCCCTGCATCATGGTGGTCCGTACGAGGCAGCTCGTAAGTCAACAGTTCAGGAGGTAATACAGGACAATGTTCCCCACAATATTGGCAGTCAGTATCAGGTATGACAAAAGCCTCGGTGTCTTTTCCGTCCTGACTCCAGCACACAGGTGCCAAAGGAAGACGCGTTGCGTGCTAGAAAGCATGAGCGAATTCCAGTGATGGTTTCCTCGCAGCTATGGGGTCATACAATACTGATATCACTTGCAGCGATCGCATGGACGCCATGCGTCGGAGGTTGCAAGTGTCCCAATTGTACCTCCTGGTGTATCCTTGAATCTTTCACCTGGTCAAATACTGCCCCCCAACTTCTACCACCAGGTGGACCCATATATGCCACCAATAACAGCTTCTTCTAACGCTCCAGGATGGCCGCCAAAGCCACACTACCCTCACCCTCAGCATGGCCGGTCTCAGTCTCAACCTCAATTTCGGCCGCATCTCTTGCCCCCGAACATCTCCGCCATCCACGATGACCATCACACGCGGTTGGATGACAAGCGCCTTCGGAACGCTCCGCCTGAGTATTCGACGAGAGACCATTCTGCAGTAATAGGCAGTCCAGATAATCTCGCGTATCTTCCGCCCCCGACTTTTAACTATGAAGGAGATGAATTGAGTTATAATCTATACGACCGTAAGCACTCGGTTCAGCCTGTGAAGCAATTTCATACGGGCCCCCCCGTTGATATCCTGTTGGACCCTCGTGCTCCAACCCCTGGACCTCGTCACCATCACCAAAGCCACAACCGGTTGCCTCCCCGCATGCAAGCTTTGCAGATGCAGATTCCTAGGTCCGATGAAAAACAACGTCGCACATCAAGGCCGCCAAATGGAAACCGTGATTATGCAGCTCCTCCCGGAGGCGGTGTCATCCCTATCCCAGTTGGACGCCTAAATCAATCCGCACCACCGATGGTAGACAATGTTCGCCAAGTACCGCTCTTCGTTGATAACAACGGCCTTCCTACGTCTGCTCCTATGCCGCCCTCATTTGAGGCCTTCCACGACATACATGATCAGGGTCAGCCCAATGATATCTTACCCCTCTTATCTGGACTAGACATTGGTTCAGGCCGGCCCAATCATAGTAGTTCCAAGCCCACTAATTCAGGATACCCGAGGGGTGCTCCCCTGCCTCAACATCTTCCCAAACGTCTAGTCATGCCCACACCCTTGCAGACAACTGAACCCGTCGCTTCACGGCGCCAATCTCAACCGAAGCCACCCCCTCGCCATCTAGGTCATCATGCCTGGCAGCCTGAATTGCGTCCACCCTCCCCTCCAAACATTCCCGCGGCATTGGATCCCTACATCGAAAGCCAGTTACGTGCCGAGGACATCCAAATGTTGTCTCAAAGTCGCAAGCTTCGGAAGCGTAGTAGCGTCCAGGTGCCTCCCCAAGCAACGTTACCGATTTTTTCGCCCTCTCATCACTTATCCTTTGAGCCGACACTAACGTATCATGATGTACCTTCGCTCGAACCTTCGTCGATCCGCAAGTCGGACAAATACCAGAGAAAGGTCCTTAGCAAGCGGAGAATCGAATTCTGACTCTGTCAATCAGATGTCGTCAAACGCTATCACGAATCAAGTCTGTCCCACTCAATGGTCGACAAACATATACTTGAACCCTCTTATTCTGTATTTTTATGATCACGTTTCTTCTCCCATTTCAATTGGACAGATTCGAATGCCATATACCCCTTCATACACCTTTTTGATCGATGTCCTTGCTGTCCCTTGTACGCTATGTGCTTGTGCTCCCCTTTCACCCATTCTATCGAGATCTTCATATCTTGTTGTTGTACTTACACTATCTTTGCGCAGTAGAGCCTTCTATTATCAGTAGATATTAACGTACTCCTCCAATTAATCAATGCAGACGCTGAGTTTACGAGTAGACTGTTCATCATCAATGACGTTTACGCGTTTACGTCTTGTTCTTTAAATATGATGACAGTGTGTGGGCTTTTGATACTCCTAAGCGCACGTTTTGGCCTTCGATTGCGTTGTAATCTATCCAGTGCCTTCTCAATCTAAGCTTATTTTCCTCTGTCGCGTATATACCAATGACTGAATACCAGAAAACGAAGTGAGCCATTCTTCCAATTATTCACAGGCGCATTGTGCCCTCTGACTCAATCCCCGAACAACGACATGCTGTGTCAATTCCTTCGCATCGACCAAAGGGTCTGAATGCTTTATCATATTTATCTCACGGTCCAGAATGAAAGAATGGATCATACACAGTTTTTGGACCAACGTGTATTTCTTGCTCGGTTACGGTTATCGTCGAATGGAACAAGCAGGCATCAAACACATCATATTCATTTACTAATTATCCTCTACCTCCACGCCTGTCATCTAGGAACGTGCCTCATCCATGACGGACCTGAAAAGAGAGACAGATTGGGTTAATCGCTTACAGGACCTGCCATGAGGAGCCCAGCGCACATGCGTGTATGCATAGACTTTGTTGTCTAATACTGGATCATAGCTGCTTTTGTTGACAATGTCTATCAATTTTATTCTGCTTGCCAGCTGGAAATGAGTTTGTTATTCAATATTCAAGTTCAACAGGATCCCAGACATAAAAATTTCAACCAACTTGATATAAAGTGCTAACAATGATCTGGATTTAATGTGTACGGTGAAGTGGGAAAAAGAACCTGAACCCCGAAAGACCCATGCATATGTACCCAAAGCTTCTTTGAGCAGATTATTTTGAAGCTCTCCGAGTTCGGCTTGCACTAATTTGTCTGCTGCAATCACATCAGTTAAGACCTTGTTCCCCGTCTCATTCCCCAAGAACTTTGCACCCAACTGGAATGGAACACTATACACAGCGGTATCTTTATCCACATTTGCAGAGCTTTGGAGAGGGGGCTTGCAAAACAAGTGTCGGAATTTGAAATTTAGAGTGCCGGATGATGGAGGGAAGGTGCGCATAATGACTTCAATACAACTAATGGTGAACTCTGCCACGATTGTACTTCCTAGAACTTGGTGACGGTAGCGGAACTGATGCGGATTGATCAGAGTAGATCCTAAGGTACCAAGATGTTTGAGAAGAATGACCATGTCAATTGCCTCCTGGAGCCTCCACCATCACATTCTCTATGGGGAACTGATCATGGTCACTTTCAGGTTGAGGATAGGAACTCTTGATAATAAAAATAAGCAAGATGCTGCGCATTGAGGTTGCGATTGTGTCAACTGCAGCCTGCCGGGCATGCTAAATGCTTTTGCTGTGAGCTACCTCAAACAAAACGGTAGGGAATTGATGAAGCATTTCTTCTGAGGGAGTTCCACCATCCCAAGTATTCACCTTTTCATACAGGTATTCAGGCGATTTGCAACTATCATTGCAGGGGCGGATGTCGGATGAAAGGTCAACGACAAGGATACTAGCATCTGAAAAGACGGCAATGCACAGTCATTTCTGAACCGGTCCATGATTTCACCCCAAACTTCATGGATATATAATGGAATCTTGATGAAGAGTGTACCATCGGGAAAATCTTGCCTCTCATTATGGGCAATATTGCGCGAGGACTTGAAGTACAAAGAACATAAAAAGTGCACCTTCAGCGATCCCAGCCAGGAAAATGTCCTTCTTCTTCGAGACGTGATAAATTCAGGGAGATATTGTTCATGGTAAGAGTCAAAAACTAAGGCATCTCTTGTTCTCAAAAACTTTTTCGTCCTTCTAACTGGTGCTATTCATGAGGAGACAAAGCGCCCTTGGGAGATGGCGGCATTGTACGGGCAGAGAGCGTGGCTTGGATTAGCCTGCTATGACACAGAGTCTTGTAGTAGTCTGTAATCGAGGTAATAGCCGGTAGATTAGGATCCTTGTAAGCGACGCGGAAGTATGAAGACGGGTCTTCAGTAATTTATCCTGAAGAAGAGGTGTCAAGGTTGTGTCTGAAGCTGAGGCTTATGGCGCTTAAGTTCCAAGGTGTGAAATATTGAAGTAAACGCCTTTCACATGTCACAATTCGTCTCCAACGCTTTTGTCAAATGTTTTGAGCAGTACGATACATACTTTGCATCGATCCGCTGAGAAATCTGGGCAGATAATAGTGCACGAAAGTGGCAGAAGCAAGCTTTGAACTGATGGAGGGATAATGATGCTCAGACTGGCATCCTTATGTAGATTAGAGTTTCGGCGCAACGGTCCCATTTCATTTATAGTAAATAGGAGCTCACGATGACTGATGTGTGCGTGGCGTTACTCATCAACCAATGATCGATTGATCAGCGACCGTACGAACGTGCAAACAGTTCGCATGTGCACTGTTACAATGTATGCCCCAAGTTCGCGTCTGGTTATGGTTTTCTTTCCATCACTGAATTACGCGTTGCGTGTAGAAGCCAGATTCAACACAACGATTTTTACCCCTTCTTCAGTAGACAACTAAGAAAGACGCTCTTTTTGAATATCATATCATTTAGAAATTTGGCGATATCTTTGTGGGAATGACCCCGATGGCGAGAAAGTCTTCACATGGTCTGCATCGTCGAGAAGACAAGAAGTGGATAAGACCAACGTGTTGATCTGCCAGTGGGACAATCCAGAAAATACTCAGGCTCAAAGGCATATAAGAGGAGTGGAATCGGTCTCCTAACCCACAACTGTTGCTCTTGATAGACATCGACAGACATCAGACATGCATATTTTTCTTTCCAAGTTCTTGCTTTTATCTTGTCTTCCATTCGTCGTGCAATGTATAGTAACTGAACGCCAAGCTAGAGGCTGTTCCTGCGCAGGTCAGTCCTTTGGAGAATTATGCTGTACGTCTGAGGTAAAACTATACCCACAGGTGTTTCGTATTCTGCGAGCGATATATCCGGAGCCGTAGCTAAAGCGGAAGCTGGGGGAGCCGGGCAAGTCGCTATTGTATCGAATATACTTTTGCGTCCGCTAACGGGTTGGTAAATAGTGATTACCCCCACGAGTATCATGATTTTGAGGTGGGTGATAGAGTCCTGATCCAACACTTCATTACTAGAGAGAAAGATGACAGGGGTTCGATTTTCCTCTCTGCTCTGGCACCTTCTTTGAATATCCTCTCGAGAGAGGGTCTGTATATAATGGTGGTAGTCCGGGAGCCGATCGTGTCATATACGACAACGACGGAGATGTCTGCGGTAAGGAACATAGTTTACACTGATATGAATGACATTAACAAATAAAATAGCGTGTCTTACTCATAACGGAGCACCCACTGAAGATGGTTTTGTGGAGTGTAATTTTTGAGTACGCATTAACCATCAACGTTGAATTTGATAATGTGATTCAAGTCGACCAACACTCTTGAGATATTACAATCTGGTGCATGTGATATCAGATTATGAACATTACAAAAATACAACACCATCGTGAACGCGCACAATGGTGAGGAAACAAACATGATAACTAATAATTGAGGCGGAACATAAATTGGAAGCTGTACTGCTTCGTATCGGGATCCCAATGCGACCAGTTCCAGTAGCCAGCATCGTCTGCTTCATCTTCAATTTCACGGGCAGGAATTCGGAATGCTATTGTCTCATAGGGTTCTGCTGCAACCTGTCAAAGAGATTAGTTGACGAGAAAACGTCAATCAGTATTGTAAGAAACAGCGCACAATCAGATATTGGTAAGCTTTATTCGGTGGCTCCCTTTTTTGTTCCCAAGCGCTCATGAAACGACGACGAGGAAGAACATCTGCCTTGATTTGCGGCAAATGAACCTGAACCATCATACCTTCCTTTCCAGTGTCAATATCACGAACTTTGGTAACCCGATATCCGGGGCGCCCGATCTTCAAGAAAACTTTCCGTTGGACATTAGTTTGTGTGGGTGCAATCATCAATTGCGAGTCCTTTGCATCACGAGCGGCTCGCCGAGCAAGATTAGTTTGGTGTTTTTTGCCTTGAGTGTGAGCAAGGTAGGAACCCTCATTTGTATGAAGGGTGAGGCACAGGCGACATTCAAGAGACCCGAGATGGTTACGAAGGATATAAGGATCCTTTAAAGACACGTCTGAGGATGTCCAAAACAGAATTTAGATAGACAGAACTCACTTTCGCAAGGTCTATTGTCTCAAGGGCAAGCTTCCGAAGACGCTCCCGCCTATCGACGTTAGTCTCTGAGGCTCCTGCAACACCACCTCCACCAAATTTCGATCCGACTCGATTCTGTGAATCATCAGCTATATTACAGCACACTTCATACTGCATAACATGCCTGGTAATCTGTATCCAAGCAATGAACAGACCGAATCAATTATAAAGTGGAAAAGAACATACCCATCGTGTTGTGTCCTTGCTAGGCTTGGGGACTTCGTAAGGGGTTGAACAGATTTTGATGATGTAAGCTCCAGACGATTTTACCGCATTTTGACAAGTCCGCGCATCACTGCAGAAAAATCTTTGGCACGCGTCCAACGCCAACGTTAACCCGTTCACTTAGTAGATGGTTGCACAGAAGCGTACATTGGAGGATTCCTCATCATCTCATAAATTTAAGAAGACCAGGATCTCCGATGGACAGCCATCTAACAACTCATTCTCGACCGGTCTCGTTGCAGAAGAAGTGGATTTCCCCCGTGGTGGTGGGTCTTCGTTTACGCCTGTCGAAGTCAAGGCGATAAGAGCAGAGGCCGTGAAAGAGGCCAACGAGGAGTTGTTTGTGGTATGTCTGTTGTTGGAACTTGTCAAAACTGTCGAATCATTCATTATTCTACTAGGAAGGTGAATCTCAACAAAAAGCAACGAAAAAGAAGAAGAGAAAATCTGAAGTTCAGAAACATGTCGAGGATAAGAATGACAAAATTCGTATCGAGCATCTGAACTATAAGGTATGCTTCACCTACTGAATGTTTCCGCCAGTCCTATTCTAAGGTACCTTCTTGTAGCGAATGAATATTGGCATGAAAATCCTTGGTCAAGTTGTCTCCATTCAGCCCCTTGCCCTTATAGTGTCCTTGCCGAATCAACTTTTTGCACATGTTCCTCTCACCAATATTTCCACTCAGCTCACAGCGCTTTTGGAAGGAGCGGAAGAATCGGCAGAAGAATTGTCTGAAGACGAAGAACGAGATGAACGGATATCCGAGCCTCGTATTCCCACTCTATCAGATCTATTCCACGAAGGACAATATGTCAGGGGAGTTGTTACAGCTGTCTATGCACAGGGATCAACGGACCATTCTGTGATTGCGAAATCTCGGGATGAGATGGTCAAGTCTAGCCGTAGAGTGGAATTAAGTCTTTATCCAGAGCGTATCAATGCTGGCATTCAAAAAGCGGACCTCAAGGCGGGCTTTGTGAGTGTGCAACCACTTTGTCAGGCGTGTCCTGACATCCGATCAATCCAGACATTATCAACTGCAGTAAAGAGTATCGAAGACCACGGATACATTCTTGATCTGGGATTGCCAGATGTTTCTGGTTTTCTAACTTTCAAGGACGCTGAACAGCGATCGTCGACCGATGAAAGGCTCCATCTGGGCCAGTTGCTCGATGTTACAATAACAAAGATGTCCAACAACGGTCGTATATGTAATGTCGTGGCCGATAGATCTATCTTCACGTCTTCATGTGTATGTACTCTCATTGTGACATCGAAAGACGATAACTCATATCCTTTCAATTAGCTCTCAGAGGTGTCAAATGCCTCTTCGGTTCTTCCTGGAACTCTAGTGCAATCTCTGATTACTGCTATCTCTTCGAGTGGTCTAAACCTTCAGATTCTGGGGTTCTTTGATGGCACTGTGGACCAGTTTCACCTTCCACATCCTGTCTCTGAAAAGGCATACAAAGTTGGCAAAAAGATTAAGGCTAGAGTGTTATATAACTACTCTTCCAGCCCTCCGCGATTTGCTTTAGCTCTTGCGGAGCATATCCTTGCTCTCAAACCTCGGCGAGAAGGAGAATTGACATTACGAGAGGCTTTCCCGATTGGGCGAATCTTGGATGGTGTCAAAGTCACTCGACTTGAGGCTGAACGTGGCATTGTTGTGGAGGTGCAACCCGGGACAAAAGGCTTTGTTCATGTATGTGAAGATTTTGATTTTGTGTTCCCAACTGATATTAAAAATCAGATATCCCATGTTTCCGAGGAACATGTTCCCTCTCTCTCATCTTCTGGACCCTGGAAGATAGACACCCTCCATCGAGCGCGTGTCATAGGCTACTTCCCTTTCGATGGTCTACTGCAGCTGTCTTTCAAACCCTCCATAATCGAATCGAAGTTCTTACAGATTGCTGATGTTGAAGTTGGCGAAGTAGTCAAAGGAACTATTAAAAAGCTCACTGAGACCGGCCTCTTTGTTACACTCTCTGGAAGTATAGATGGCGTCGTTTGGCCTAATCATTATGCAGATATTACCTTGAAACATCCATCTAAGCGTTTTAAAATTGGAGCTAGTATCAAATGCCGGGTATGATACAAGCTTTTTTGCGAAGAAAATACCTGCTCACGCCTTTTGTAGGTTCTGGTAGTTGACACGGAACGCAACCGAATATCGTTGACCGCGAAGAAGACACTTCTTGAGTCAACGCTTCCACAAATATCTACATTCGAAGACGCAAAGGTGGGAGTTATCACACATGCCGTCGTCTTCAAAATACGCGAGAAACATTTGTTGGTCGAGTTTTTCAACAACTTGAAAGCGATTGTTCCTATCAAGGAGGCCAGGTAAGGATTTTCCCCACTTAGCAGAAATTTGTATTGACATTTCCGTTTTGTCAGCGAAACCCCTATCAATAAGCTAGCAGACGCATTCCCGGTGGGTCGAGTCGTACGAGTACGCATTATAGGTACCGAACCTGAGCACTCGCGAATCATTGCGAGCATCCGCCAAGCTTCCGTCAACTCTCAAACTGTGATGGCAGATATCAGCACGGTTGAAATTGGCAATATTGTACAGGGAACAGTATCCGAGATCCACAAGGACAACGCTGTGCTTTCCCTCCAGCCCACCCAAGTTCGAGCCTTGATCTCCCTCAAAAATCTGGCAAATTTTCGAAGTCTTTCCGTGACGCAATTTTGTGCTTCTCTCAAAACCGGCGATTTGTTAGAGGATCTCGTCGTTGTCACCCGTAACACCGAGAAAGGTTTTGTCATTGTTGCAAGCAAGCCCAAAGCCAAGGAAGCGCGGGGCTTAAAGGGTCCTTTGTCTATTGACACTGTAGTTGTTGGGCAATTGGTTGGTGGGCGCGTCACCCTACATACCCGGAACGGGACTTTGATCAAGCTTAATTCTCATATCGGTGGTATTCTACATCCAACGGACACCTGTGATGATTATGAATCAGGCGTGCCCTTCCCTCCAATTGACACCCTCATTAAGGCAGTGGTCATCGGCATTGATCAGAGTAGAAAGCAGCTCTCGCTTTCCACACGCCATTCAAAGATGTACCCTGATCAAGTCAAGACCATAGTCGATCGAGAAATACGTGACATAAGTGACTTGCATCCAGGAGAGATGGTGCGAGGCTTTATCAAGAGTGTCGCAGAACATGGTCTTTTCGTCACTGTCGGGAGAGGCATTGATGCTCGTGTACAGATTCGAGAACTTTTTGACGAGGTCAGTTTTCAAAGTGTCTGCCTTACAACACTGTTAATGGCTTTCAGTATGTGAAAGAATGGAAAGACCGTTTCGCTGTGAATCAGGTTGTGAAGGGCAGAATTCTAAGGTGAATTTCTCTCGTACTATAATCGTGACATTAATCAAATTGTGGAACAGTGCTGATCCCCTCACGAAAAAGATTGAAATGTCATTCAGAAGCAGTGCCCGAAAAGATTCGGCGAAATTATCTACAGGAGATCTGCAAATCGGCCAAAAAGTCGAAGGAGTCGTCAAAAGAATTGAGGATTATGGACTTTTCATCCAAATCGAAAATTCAAAGCTTACTGGCCTCTGTCACAAATCTCAGGTGTGTTATAAAGTAAACTCACATGTCGAAATTCACCGATATACCACAGCTCTCTGACAACAAAGATGCCGATGTTGCTGTCGCGCTTCAGGGCTTCCGTGAGGGTGACTGCGTCAAGGCTGTGATTCAAAAAGTCGAGAAGAACAAGATTTCTCTAAGTCTTAAACCTTCTAATTTTGTGGAGGAAGACTTTGATGACCACGATTTGCCCATGGATGCGGATGTTTCACGCGATGGAGACACTCTTGGAGTGATCGATAACGGTGTCTTCCAGGATGCACAGCGTGACGACACCGGTGAAAGTAGTAGTGAAGACGACAACGACGACACCATGGACATAGATATCAACCCTGACGCACAAGTATTCAAACCCGCTGATTCGAAACAACCCGATCTAGCGCCTACGTTGCCTGTTCCTTCACTCAAGCTCACAGGGGGCTTCCAATGGTCAAGTACTCAGCCAAGAACAGAGAATGAACCGGATTCAGGTTCCTCGACTGACGAATCCGATATCGAGGCTTCATCGGGCAAAAAGAAACGGCGAAAACGGAAAGAAATTGAATACGATTTAACTGGTGACATGCACACTAAAACACCTGAATCCAATGCAGACTTTGAGCGCTTTCTCCTGGGTTCACCGAATTCATCCTTCCTTTGGATTCAATACATGTCTTTCCAACTTCAGCTATCTGAAATTGACAAGGCTCGGGAAATCGCTCGGCGTGCGATACAAACAATCAGTTTCCGCGAGGAGTCAGAGCGACTCAATGTTTGGATAGCATTATTGAATTTGGAGAATGTCTACGGCACAGACGAAACATTGGAAAACACCTTTAAAGATGCCGCGAAATCCAATGACTCTAAAACGGTTCATCTTCGGCTTGCCTCCATCCTTGACGAGGCAGGTAAACTTGAGGTTTGTCGCGAATTGATTTGTCTTCCATGGAGGGGAAACTAACATACCAAGCCAGAAGGCCGAAGCACAGTTCAAGCGTACTTGCAAGAAATTTGGCCGGAGTTCGAAAGTCTGGACACTTTTCGGTGAATACTACCTTCGAAGGGGTAACTTAGAAGAAGCGAGAAAACTTCTCCCTCGTAGCCTGCAAAGTCTAGACCAGCGGAAGCGTATGTGCATCTTACATCAGGTTTCAGCCGAATTTACCACCTTTTCTTTCCTTAGACCTCAAGACAATATCAAAGTTTGCCCAGCTTGAATACAAGCAAGGGGAACCAGAACGTGGGAAGACATTGTTTGAAGGTATTATTGAATCCCATCCCAAAAGATGGGATTTATGGGCAGTATACATTGACATGGAGGCCGGCCAAGGTGATATACAAAGTCTACGGTAAGCACTGATTCAACAAGCGTACGTACTCTCCTTCAACAGTGCTATAGTAACTTGTTCGACCGAGTGTTCGCCCTCAAGATGACCAGTCATAAAGCCAAGTTCGTCCAACCGTACTTTTCTATTGAGAATACCTTGTGCTCATTTTCGCGGCAGAGCTTTCTTCAAGAAGTGGCTTGAATTGGAACGAAAGATTGGTGATGAAGATGGCGCACAGAACGTCAAACAAAAAGCGATTGAATGGACACAACGAGCAAATGCGTCGTAAAGTCAAACATATTGTTATATTACCGCAACGACGTGCTCTCAGTATATTTGGATTCTACATATGATTACTCCAGCCTCTGCAGGTGGATCCGTAATTATTATATCAGTTCCTGAGTGGATAGTAGTACATCTAATTCTTTGACCCTATCTTCCCATTTCTCGACGTCTGCCAATTTGCTTTCAAGAGAGCTGATCTCACGATCAATGCCCATTCTCTCTTCAGCAGTTCCGACTTGCGCGAGAGTCCATCCTGCAGAACCATCACCAGAGAGTGTCAGGAGATGGGTGTGATACTTCATCAATGAAGGCCTATGGAGTTGTGAGGCTTCTTGATATTTAATGTGCGTATACCCTACGTACCGCAAAGATATAGTTATAAGGGTAATTCCTAGAGCCTTTGCATGCTCGTACATACGTCCCTCGACGTCACTTGAGACGGCACTAGTGCATTCTGATAGGTAATCAATAATAAAACCCAGGTCAAATTATAAAAACCAGGCCACACCATCTAAGACTGCGAAACGCGGCCTATGATAGAAAACGCGGGCCATTGCCATCTTGTTAATCACATCACTGTCAGTGGAGAATTCTCAGTACAGCGCACACGTGAATACATACTCTTTGCTTCTCGCCACCACTCAATACATCCCTCCACTCTTTTCTCGTCGTCCAGCCGCCTTCTCTTTCAGGTAAGTAAGCCAAGAATACCTTTTCCAAAATCTTCATGAGGTCCTTCTCCGTCTTCCCCGACTCCAGATATTCAGGATAGGAATGTGGGTAAATTATTTGGTCCAGGAGGCTACCCGTAACCATATACGCTCGTTGCGGAACCACGAAAACAGCCTTACGCCCATCAGCTCCGTCTGCCGGCAGTCGCACGTCTGCGCCATCTCCTTGCGGCGCCCAAATGCCTGCTAACACTCGAGCAACAGCTGTCTTTCCAACCCCATTACTCCCTGTAATCATTAAATGATCACCGTCTTTCAACGCAAGCGAGAGGTTTTTAACGAGAGGTAGAGAAACTCGACTGCCATTTGGACATGAATCGTTAATGCCATCTGTCGAGGATTCTGAGATGTTTTGCTGGGGTATTACAACATCCACATTGGTGAGCAGGATCTCATCGTTCGCCTCTACAATATGCCTGGGCAGTGGTGGTAGGTGGTGTAATGACGACAGAAGGGTGTATAATCGCGTCGTGAGGCCTGCAAGCTCGAGAAGATCCTTATAAGCGTACATCAGTCGTCCACCTGCGTCTGCAAGGGACAATAGCAACCGGCGATTAGAAACGTATGCTGCAGGACCAAGATTAGCCGGTAGAATAGTTCAATCTGCGTCATTGACTTACATTCCGTCCTTCCAGCAATACCATTGTCTGGTCTGGCCGTCGCGTCAGTTTGAACACCCAGAGATCGTTTCGTTCTTGTGTACAGGAGGGGGACAGCGATGAGTCCATATCCCGCGGCTGACCAGAGGTATTTGATCACATAATCTTCCGTCCACTCATATGCAATCCGAATCTGTCCAAGATAGACATGAGCCAAAGGCATGTAAGTGTCGTGTCAAACAAACTTTGTATATTGAGTTGACGTGTTTCATAAGTCTCATGTAGGCCCTTGTCAAGATGTCGCGTTCACGGGCTCCGCCATCATAAAAGCTATCCTCACAAAGGTTAGCACAAGAGTGAGTTTGATAGGTGACAGATTGCACGAACGCAATCTCTTCCGCTTCTCGGCCTACCCTGCCCATTCCTGCCCTGTACTCTCCTTCAAGCTTGGCTTCAACCGCAGCCAACCGGCCAAATGCAGGAGTTACCGATCTTAGGATCAAGATGGTGGCATAATAATTGACAAATAACAGAACCGTTCCACGAACTCCAAGGGAACGAGACAGTTGGCTCGTAAAAAGTATAAGATCGAGCGAGGGTTTGAGTACATTACCACTGGGGTTTCCGTCAGCCAAATGGTTCACAGGCCTAGAATCGGGAGATACTGACTATAGGACCGACAAGGATTCAGACCAAGCCTCAATGTCGGCAGTAAGATATTGGTCTACCCCTTCAAGGCCAGAACGGTAGAAACGCAGTTCAGGCGCCGAAGAAAGATACAAATCGTGAATATATCGCGTCAAACGCGTCCGTAGATCAAGTGACAGTTTAGACTGCAAGTAGCGAATCTTGAAGAAGATGAGAAAAGCGACAACATAAGAAAAAAAGATAGAGAGGCTCACCAGTGAATTTGTGAGTGTGCTTGGTATTGCTAAGAGGAACCACAGGCCGAGGCCTTTCAGGAAACCTTTGCCGTTCGCGCTGACCTGATGTACTAAGTAATAAGACAAACTCTTCGCCAATTAAATACTTACGAGGTCCCTGGCTATACGCCCGTCCAATTTGGCTACAATAACACTAAGAACAGTGCGCATGACCAAGAAAAAGGAGTGCAATCCGACAATCATAGTCTCTTTGGTCCAAAGAGAGGGAAACGCGACGCGAAAAATGATGGCGCGCAATTGGCGCAAGAACGCCACGTCGACGTTGGGTTTTGACTTTGTAGACGTGGAGAGAGGTGGAAAGAACGGGGCATCCGAGGCGAACTTTGTCGGTGGCGTTTCTTTGATATTGAGCTAGTAGGGAAGGAAATCAATATATGATATTACGCGAAGAGTAGCGACCAGAAGAAGGATAAAAGGTGGTTGATAAAGTTCACAAGCAATGAAAAATCAACTCGGAATATAATTCACTACATACCCTTGATACACGATCACGATATGGTACCAACAGGGTTTTGCTCCCATCTTCCTCCTTCACATAGACCTGTTGTAAAACATCATCCAACTCTCTTGGCGACAGCCGTCGTTTATATTTTGCGACTCTCGATATACCCTTCAACGTCTCCTTCGGCAAAGCTAGCAGTCGAGATCGCGTTAGGAGTAGAACTGTGGCGACAAGAACGATCAGAGGTTTCCCAGAGACGTGATGCCGTCTCAGCGAGTCCAGGATTGGTTTCGAAAACGCAGCCATCGCTAATTAACGGCTCCGCAAACGCAGATTGTATCTCGACGTCGTAGTCGAGGTTGGGGAGACAGACTACCTCATCTGTTGCATGTCAAACATGTGAAAATCCAGCTTTAATCAGATAAGATGGCTAGGCACCAAGATATCTGATAATCGCGAGCGATCATCCGGTGCACGGGGAACAATTGGGAGAAGGATATTGACGAAACACATACACACCAGAGCGAACACAGGTAAATATCCGCGAGGACAGCAGCACAGCTTGTCGATCATCGTAGACACTAATCGACAAATGTCATGAATATAATCATCGAGTTACAGCAGACACACACTGCTCATAGGGTCATATACGATACTACTAAGAACGACGGCGAGTAGGAAAGCACGAGAAAAATAGAGTTACGATGAGAATCCAAGCGTGGAATTCGAACGAAGAGGAGTGGAGTGGAGGGGGCGGGCGCGACAATAAACAGTGGGTATATACATAATAGATTCGAGCAAAGGTAGGGGGGGGAGGGGAGAGGAATAAAAAAAAAAACAAAGCAAACAAGCGAAGGAGTCATCATGACCGAGGCGACCTCGTCCTCTCCGTAACAGGCGTGCTCTCAAAATCGCTCATCGGCCGCCGATGGCTCATCGAGCTCGCAAGCTGCCGCTGCCAATCATCCAGCTCATTCGAAAGATGCTCAAACGCAAGCGCGTTCTCCGAGCTCGACGTGCTCGTCCGCAGAACCGAGACGCCCGACATCCGGCCCTGGCCGTACGACGGCTGGTCCACCTCGAGCAGCAGGCCAATCTTATGCGACAGCTGCTCGTTCTCGCGGCGGAGCGTGGCATTCTCATTGCTCAGTTTCTCGAGCATCGTCTCCTCGTGCCCACCCCGCGCAATGACCAGCGAAGACTGGAGACGCTCAACCTCGTGCTGCAGCTCCTCAATCTGGCTAAACCTATCATCCGACTGTCGCTCCGAGGCAACAAGGTTCTCTCGGAGGACCTCGAGGTCCTTCTCGAGGTTGTCAAGGCGCTGACAGAGTTCCTTGTTCTCGCTCTGCAGGCGCGTCGCTTGTTTCGACGATTCCGAGAGTTTCAAACGGAGAGCCTCTTCCTGGGCGGAAGGGGTTGCGCGACCATTAACGCGAGCTGCGCCATCAGGAGAAGACTTGTCACGACCATCAAGCTCAGCCTGAAGACTCGTCGCAAGGGCCTTGGATTTCTCCATCTCCTCCTTCATCTTGCGCATCATCTTCTCCGTGCCCCTGGAAAGATCATCAGCTCACACTCATCACACCAAAAACCAAAAACATACTTGACATAATGCACTGCAAGATTATAATCCTCCTCCATAGCTTTCATGCGCGTCTTGTACCCCTCCTCCATCTCCGTAAACTTGGCCTGCGCAACACGCACCTCGTCCTCATTCCGAGACGTCGCCCTCAAATGATCAAGCTGCGACGACAACTGCGACGCCTGCGCCTCCACATCGCGCTTTTCCCGCGCAACCTGCGCAAGATCGCGCTGCGCCGACTCGTGCATCCTCGTCTTCTCAGCAAGCCTACTCTCCAGCTCCGCAATGGCAGCCGGAGACCCCCTGCCCGTCGCCCGCGAGGACCTCCCAAGGTCGGCCTCATCCAACGCAATCCCATGATCAGCAAGATACCCGCGGAGCATAACAAGCTTATGCGTCGCATCAGACGCCTCCCTCTCCCTCTCCCGCAGCGCGCCCTCCCTCTCCGCCACATCCTTCCGAAGCCGCCCAGTGTCCGCCGCGGCAGCGGATAGCTGTGCGCGCAAGCCCACAATCTGAGACCTCAAAACAGACTGCTCCGCCTCCGACTCTCTCACACGCTCCCTCTCCTCCGCCAACATCGCCTGCGACTCGTCCACGCGGTGCGCAGCCTGCTTCAGCATCATCCGGAACGACTGCGCCTCCGCCTCGACAGCCTGCAACTTCTCCGCATGGCCCCTCGCCAGCCTCTCCTCGTCCGTCTTGAGATCCCGATGCGAGTCCAGCAGCTCGCCCAGACTCCCCGTCGTCAGCGCCCTAAACGCGTCCGCCTCCTCCCGCGACTTGGCCCACGAATTCTCAACGTCCGCAAGCCGCGCCTGCATCGCCTCCGCCTCCGCCGTGCGCGCCTCCACCTCCCCGCGAAGCTCCGCAACCTCCCCCTCCAAATTCCCAATCTGCTCCCGCGCCCGCTGGTACTGCGCGTCCACCTCGCCCGCGCGCGAAGACGTCGCCTGCAGCGCCGCCCTCGCCTGCTCGAGCGCCCTCACATGCTGCTCCTTCGACAGCGTCAGCTCGTCCACCAGCGCACGCAGATGCAGCTCCTCCGCCTCCCGCTGGTCCAGCATCGACGTCTGCGCAACGAGCTCCTGCGCCTGCTCGCGGTAGCTCCCCTCGAGCCGGTCATACCCGTCCTGCAGCTCCTTGTGGCGCTTCATCGTCCGGCCATGCGCCTCGTCGACAGAATCAGCCCGCTTCGTCGCATCGTTCGCGCGCGCCTCGGCCTGCTCGCACAGCGTCGTCTGCAGAGCGAGCGAGTCGGAGAGCTCGCTCATCTTGCGGTCCTGGGCCCAGCGCTCGTTCAAGACGTCGGACAAACGACGCTCGAGGTCCGCCATGCGCTCACGCACAAGGCGCGACGCCTCTGCGTCGTCATTGTTCTCGCGAGCCGCCAGCTTGGCGCGATAGTACGCCGCCTCTTGCGTCGCCGTGGCTTTGGCCCGTTCCGCCTCGGCCACGCGCTCAGACACCTGTCGCGCCTGCTCCACCATGACACTCTACAAAACGCATCAACAATCATTCATAATCTCCACACCCCACAAACCTGGATCTGAGCCTTGAACTGCTTAAACTTGAGCGCCATCTCGACATTATCATCACTCTCCTCGGGAACTTCCAGATCGGCATACGCAAAGCCCGCCTTGGTGGCCTTTCCAAGCGCCTCGCGCATCCACACAACCTGCTTCTTGACGCCCTCCAGCTCGACTTCTTTAGCTCTCAAATCCCTAGACAACTCTGCCGTCACATTGCCCACCGAGCCTCCGGCACCCGTACGCGAACCCGGACGGTGGTGCAAAGATCCAAACCCGTTGATGGCGGGTACAGGCGAGCCAGGGAGGTTGTTGTTACTACTATTGCTCGTGCCATAGTGCGACATGTTGTCAGTTGGGGTCTTGGTGCGGTTGCTGTCCACGGCAGGGGACGACCGCCCCCCGACGCCGTTGACCGCGCCTATCGTCACACCCATTATGTTGGGCTGCTGCTGCTGCATAGCGTGCTCTGCATTGGGAGAGACGGCGCGGCTGCCGCTGTAGGATGGGCTCTTGGCCCGATCAGGGGAGATTGCGTGATCACGGGTGCCATGCGAGTCGTTCGTGGCGGCATCATAGTTGTCGTCTTCGCTGTCTTCCCGTCTGAGTCGACTGCCAGGCTTGCCCTTGAAGCTGCCATTCGAGTATTGCAGAGTGGTCGATCCATTGACGGGTTTGGCCTGGCGGTCTGGAGCAATGTAGGCGGGTGGTGGTGACGTAGAGGGGGTATTGCTTTGAGACGGGGCGGCATTGGCAGAAGGTTTCCGTGAGAGACCCTGTGCCGAGGGCTGTACAGTCGTCGGCGGAGGATCTCGTGAAGGAGGGTATTTGATGTGTTCTGTTACACTTGATCAACTGGTTACAATTGTGGGAAAAACAACATACTGGTATCCAAAACGTTGACGATGGCGGGGTCGTCGCCTTTTACAGGGACCGAAGACTCGCCGCCGAGGACATAGACTTTGGAGTTGACAGAGGCCATGGCGTGGCCTGAGCGTCCAGACGGAGCCGGACCCATGTTCTGGAACATGTACCAGCGCTGATCTGTCGGCTGTGAGTGTACGAGTGACGGGACGTGATGGCAACACACTTGTGATTTTGAAAGCGGCAAGGTCGTTCAGGTCCTTTCCGTCGACGCCACGGCCACCAAAGACATACATGACGTCGTCGATGACGGCGGCGGCATGGCCCTCGCGGGGCTGGGGGATGTAGCCTATGCACTGGAGTTCAGACCATTGGCGGGTTTGGATATCAAAGGACCAGGTATCGTTGTAGTGGTATTGGCCGTCGGTTCCGCCAAAGCTGAGAAGATTAAGGAACGTGAAAAAAGTATAATTAATAGACGTACATGAAAATTCGTTCACCATAAGTGACACAGACATGGCCGGTCCTACGGGCTGGTGCTTCTTGGGACGGCTGTATGAATTCCCAAGCGGCCCTGGTTCGAACTGGACGAGTTAGGACATGCGATGTGTTGGACTGGACGCTTACGAGAATTGAGATCGAAACACCAGAGTTCGTTGAGAAACTCGCCGTCGACCTGGCCGCCAAAGACGATGAATTTAGACCCGAGCATGGTGACTGCATGGCCGTAGCGGCCCAAGGGCCCTGGGCCATGGACAGAGACGCGGGTCCACTCTTTTGTGACTGTAAAGAGTTGGTGGGGAGCTAGAGGTAGATGAAGAAGGCGCACCGAGGTTGAGGAGGTAGAGACCGTCGTCCTGTTTTTCGATGGGCTTGGAGTCTGATTTTGTGTCGCCGCCCCAGACGATGAGGACGTTGCTGACGAGTGCGCTGGCATGGCCGACGCGGGGGCTGGGGACCTCGCCGGACGTCTGGAGGAGGGTTGCCGAGTTTTCGCGGGTGGAAAAGAGGTAGAGGTCGTTGCGGGGGGCCTCGCGGACGAGGCCGCCAAAGAGGTAGAGCTCGCCGTTGGGGGTGGCGGTGGCCGGGAGGGCGTGGCCGTAGCGGGGAAAGGGACAGGGGGACGGGGACGAGGACGGGACGACGGCGGGCTTGTTGAGGCCGACGGGGGGCGGGAGGACGAGGCGGCGGGACGACCAGGGATAGGCGGGGCGCGGGGCGTTGCTGGGGCTGGAGCGGGGGCTGGGGAGGTGTGTAAGGGCGGGCGTGGAGAAGAAGCGACTCACGGATCGGGGGGCGGGGCGTCCTTGGCCTGGCTGGGCGGCTGTTGGACGGAGACGGGCTGCGCTGGCTGCTTCTTCCTGGAAAAGAAGGACATGCGGCGCTGGCGGGGGTCGGCGTCGGGGGCGGGGTCGGCTGCGGGCGGCGGGGGAGACGGCGAGCGGCGCTGGGCTTTTGCGTGATTGTTCCCAATCGTGGAGACGGTGGCGGTCAGCAGCACACCCGTCCTGCCTCAAATTTGCCGCTGTTGTCATGCATCGTCTAATCCAAATACTGCTATCTACTGACATGTCACGATCAATTCCATGTCACGATCATCGTCGTCGCGCCTAATTCCATGTCATTATGTCCCCGTCCTGCCTGTCATGGTCACGCTTGCGGTGCAGCATCAGCCGCTCGCGTGTCGGATACAGCCGCCAGCAGTCTGCGTGGTCAGCGGGGCGACGCGCGCGGGCACGGCACTCACTGGGCAGGGCACAGATGAAGATGGGTGTCCTGGTGGCGGTCAGTGGGGCACGGCTGATAGACGGGCGACTGACTGGTCGGGGGATGTGACGGTTGCGAGGGAGCGTGTTGCCGCGATCTGCTGTGGGGTGGTGTGTGCTGGGCTTGTGTCAGCAGGAGCTGGGCTCTAGGCGGGGACTGACTGTCTGTGAGGGCTGGGCGCGGCTGGAGGACCGAGGGAAGGAGATGCATGCGTGACTGCGTGACATCGCGCGGCGAGACTTGCACCGTGACATCACGCGGTGACAGCATTCACATCACGCTTCCGCCTTGATGCTGGACGACTCGATGCGCGTACGCTGTGCGACGCCAAACCTCGCGCTCCTCGACGACGCGCTGCACCACACCATCCCCGCCCTGCCCTGCCCACCGCCCGCCCTCTCCCGCCCACCGCGCGCTCTCCTGCGCCCGTCACACGCGCCGCCGTTCCTCGACGCCCTCGCGCGCGCCACGCTGCCCACCGCGTCGCTCTCCCCCCCGCTCCGCCTCTCCCGCTCGCCCTCGCCGTCCCCGCCGCCGCTGCGCTCCGTGTCCTCGTCCTCCTCCATCGACTCCCTCCGCTCCCTCTCCACCTCTGCCCCCAGCCGCTGGTGGTCCCCGTCGCCGCCCACACCCGCGAAAAAATGTCAGTCGCCCCCTCTCGCCTGCCGCTCTGCTGATCCACCCCAGATCGCTCCCCAAAACACCCCGTCGTCTTCTGCCACGGCCTCCTCGGCTTCGACTCGGTCACCATCGGCCCCGCCATCGCGCCCCTCCACGTCTCCCACTGGCGCGGCATCAAAGAAGTCCTCGAGGAAAACGGCACCGAGGTCCTCGTCACCCGCGTCCCCGCCACCAGCAGCCCCGTCGACCGCGCCAAGGTCCTCGAGGCCCGCATCTCTGAAGTCTACCCCGGCCGCGCCGTCCATCTCATCGGCCACAGCATGGGCGGCCTCGACTGCCGCTACCTCGCCTCCCACCTCACCCACCGCAAGTTCGACGTCCTCTCAATCACCACCATCGCCACCCCCCACCGCGGCTCTGCGTTCGCCGACCACTTTCTCTCCACCGTCGGCCCCGCACGCATGCCCTCCATCCTCTCCCTCCTCGACCTCCTCCCCAACGGCGGCGGCGACGGCAAGGCCTTCGAGTCCCTCACCATCGAAAGCATGCGCCAGTTCAACAAGGACACCCCCGACGTCCCCGGTGTCCGCTACTTTAGCTGGGGCGCAGTCTACCAACCCGGTCTCATCGACACCTGGAAGTGCGTCCTCCCCCAATCATCCCGCTCCCAACTCACCCCCCGCAGATGGCCACACAGCGTCATCCTCGAACGCGAAGGCCCCAACGACGGCCTCGTCTCTGTCGAATCATCCAAATGGGTCCGTCTCACTCGTTTTTCCTTCACGTCGCTCACCGCAGACAGGGCACGTACCTCGGCACCCTCCAGGGCGTCAACCACCTCGATCTCGTCGGGTGGATCAACACTGCCAGGTACAAGTGGGCCGAGATGATGGGCAAGGAGATCAAGTTCCGCCCCGCGACCTTTTACCTCGGTATCGCCGACATGCTCGCCGGCGAGGTCGACGGTGTCCCCAGAGACGGCGAGGACGAACCGCCGCACGCCAAGAACGAAGACGACGTCAGAGAAGAGCTGAGCGAGATTATCGGCGAGGAAGGCGCCCGCACCCCGCGGCAGGGGTCCGCGCTCTAACATACCCCACGTAGTACAATGTCACCTAATCTACACGCTTCCCTAATCCCACCTTTCCCTCCAAATCCAGCACCCCCCTCCCGCCGACCCACCGCACCCGCGGCACCGCCTCGTTCCCCCGGGGGCACCGCACGTCATACCAAAGCACCACATGCGCCAACACGAGCTTCATCACCGCGCCCGCAAAGAACCGCCCGGGACACGCGCCCCGCCCGAGGCCCCACGCCAAAAACTCGGGTGCGGCACTCACAAGGCGGTGTCCCGGCCCAGCCTCTCCCGCAAACCGGAACGCATCAAACGCAGTCGGCGCGCGGTACTTGGTCGCGTCGAGGTGCGTCGGCGCGCACGCGACGCAGAGGTGTGTGCCCGCCGGCACGCGCGTGCCGTCGGGAAAGATGTGCGGTGCGACGGCGATCCGCCGGGCTGTCACTGCGTGTGCGCGCGCATCAGTGAACGGGCGCCAGGAGGTGAGAGACGGACGCACGCGCATCGAGCCCGCTGAGACGCAGCGTCTCTTTTAGAAAACTGTCGGCTTTGACCATGCGGTCGAGCGCGGCCGCCGTCCAGCCGTCTGCGCGGACTGCGTCTTTGATCTCTTTGCGCATGGCGTGGATGGTGCTTTTGCTGCAGACGGCGAGGTGGTAGATGGCGTTTGTGAGGTTGAGTGTGCAGGAGGGCACGGCTTGGATGTTTAGATCGAGGAGGGCGTTTGCGATTTCGGTAGAGGTGGTGTTGGGTTCGGATGTGAGGAAGGATAGGAGGTCGTGTTGCTGGAAGAGGTTAGGCAGTTGAGAGTTTGTGGGTAAAAGTCGTACTGTTTCTTCTTGTGGACGTTTAGTCGGCTTGTCTCGTCGTTCGTTTATTATTGTGCAGAGAGCACGGCGTAGTCTCCAGTATCGCCATGACACACCACCGAATAGTCTCAAAAGAACCCTGCAAGGCATGAGCCTCGGATATACCAGCAGGGAGCGACGTACGTGCAGCTCGGAAAGACCGCGAGTATGATCGACCGTCTGCGTCGATGCTCTATGTGTCCCTTGCCGAGCAACACCAACTCGGGACTCTCGCCTAGAACGATATCAGAAACCACTCTACCTAAAAAAACACACGCACATAGCTGCGGCCCAACGATAACACGGTTACACACTCTGCTCACCACCTCCGCCAAGACGTCTGCCACGTTGACTTGTACCCAAGCAGCGTCCTCAGACGAGGCCTTGGAAACCACATCATGCAGCGCCCTGGCTGTTTCGTCCCGCATCGCGGGGACAACCACCGGCAGCTTGCGCGCGAGTTTCGTGCTGAGGACCGACGGGACGCCATGGCGTCCCGCGCAATCGTGCGCGTGCGTATCCGCCTCCGCTAATTGGTCCCTTTGTGCCGTTCTCAGCTCTTCGATCAGCCGCGCGCCCGTGAGGACGACGTTCCAGCGTGCAAAGTCTGCGACCTTGAAGGCAGAAGAGCTGTACTGTGCTTGCGTATGCGCGGTGCTCGATGCGGTGATGGACGGGCGACATACCCTCTCATACCCATCTTGCAGTAGTTTTGGGGAATTAAAGTAGAATTTGAAGGCTCCGATGTAGGAGAACGGGAACCTGGAAGGCCCCGCGGTTGGTATGTGGTGGTGCTGTCGCACGTTCAGAGTTGGTTCGAAAGGGAGCCGTGGCACTCACGTCGGGCTGGCAAAGGCATCGTCGTACCAGCAAGCTCAGCAGCACGACGACGACCAATGGGACTATGACTGCGGCATGATCCACTTCCTCCATCAACGTGATTGGCAGAGGGCGTGATAAGATTCGTCCAAGAGATAAGATCAAGTGATGAACAGATGAGGCTGATCTTTATTTCTAGCTGGAGATAGGGGTCGTCATCACGGTGTACAACGACAAGAATGGATCCATGCGGGCAGGCGGAAAAATGGCGCGCAGTGGGAGCATCTATCCACGCATGCATGAGAAATCATCCCACGTGATGACAAGACCCATGTACCCATCGGCGCGAACCCGTCTCTTTCTCTCACACAAACACCCCAATGGCCGCGGCTGCTCTCCACAAGATCTCCTCCAACAAGGCATTCGAAGGCGAGCTGATCAAGTACAAATTCAAGGTGCGAGCCGCCCCCGCGCCCGATGTCCCATCACATCTCTCCAGCTTGATATCAACTCACCATCCATCAGTCGGCTGCCCTCGGAGGCCTGGACGCCCAATTCAACCTCTTCCTCCCCCCCAACGCAGCCCAAGGCAGAGTCCCCGTCCTGGTCTACCTCGCCGGGTTGACCTGCACCGAAGACAACGGGTACGCGCCACCCGCGGTGTCTTGTTTCACCGCCGCCGTCGAGGCCACAAGCTGACGATACCAATCCCAGCGCGCAGAAAGGCTCCTTCCTCGGCGTCGCAGCGATCCAGGGCATCGCCATCCTCTTCCCCGACACCTCCCCGCGCGGCGCCGGCATCCAAGGCGAATCCGACAGCTGGGACTTTGGCGTCGGCGCAGGCTTCTACCTCAACGCCACGCACCCCAAGTTCGCCACGCACTACAACATGCTCACGCACATCACCATGGAGCTCCCCCAGGTCCTCGAGGCCGCCGGCGCCCCAATCGTGAGTAGAGCCGGCACGCTCGCATCGCAGATATCGCCTCACCCCAAGGCCTCAGGACTTTAAGCGCCAGTCTATCTTTGGGCACAGCATGGGAGGCCATGGAGCTCTCACCTTGTACCTCGCCTCCAAGACGAAGCAGTACCGCTCTGCCTCTGCCTTCGCCCCCATCGCCAATCCCACGAAATGCCCCTGGGGACAAAAGGCATTTGACGGCTACCTGCAAGGTGGATCAGAAGAAGCGATGAATCAATATGACGCAACGGAGCTTATTACGAAATCGAAGGATCCCGTTCATATATTGATTGACTATGTGAGAAGAACATTGTTGGACTCTCGGTCTATCTTGATACCCGCTATTCACAGGGTAAAAACGACGAGTTTTACAATAAAGGACAACTTCTTCCCGAGAATTTCCTCAAAGCAGCACGTGAAGCTGGTTACGATGAAGTCCAGGTGCGGGTCAGAAGCCACGAAGGATATGATCACAGCTATTACTTTGTACGTTCTTTCCAACCACTATCTCTCCATTGTCTTACAGTCTCCGTAGATCTCTACGTTTGCCTCTGATCACGTTCATTGTGAGTATCCTGTTCAGTATGTTTGCATTTGAATTTAGCGCATTCCACAGTCCACGCAAACTTCTTGAAGGCTTAAGCGAGGCTCTACCAAGATTAAAATCACATCATGTATCATTGTACAAGAACAAGAGTTGTCGCAGGCATATCTACACATGACAAGAGGTAAAGCGCACAATCAAGCATTCTCCAGTTTCGGCCTTATCCTACGTTCATACAACGTTTCAAGTTCTTCCAATTCGCTCACTATCCATGAGCTTTTAAGAGCAGTACGAACCGTCGCTCGAGATTGATTCTCGTAGACCAAAAGTTCCTCAACAAGTTCCCGAGCTGATGTGCGTATAACCAGGTTAGCAAATTCTGGAGTCTTGGCAATACATTGCCAACCATCTTGCATATTCTCCCACAAAGGTTGAAAGTCAACTCTTCCATCAATAATGCGAGCTTTGAGACGCGCTTCAGTGCTGAGATAGCGTTGCGATGGCTGTGTGCAGTCCCCGACTCGAGATTCCTCAATATGGCTGATCCAGTCCGAGCTACACGTAGGCCCATAGTCAAAGGGGTGCGACCCGCTATGTGAGTTCGATCGTGGTGAGCAGTAAGTTCTTCAAGGGATCGACAGTAGCTCTAGTGAACATACGAAAGCATGATAAAGAGAATGACTCCTGCGCTCCAACAGTCTGCAGGCATCCTGGATCACGTTGGCAGTATCCTTTGAGAGGAACGAGAGAATATACCCGACATAGCCCAAGTGTTTGACATCCAAAGCAAGTACGCCTTCTGGTGGCAGATAGGAAACAGTCCCACAGACATTCAAAGTTTCTTGGTGTGCATTAGGGCGAGCCAGCCCAAAGTCCGCAATCACGATCCGAGGATATGGGCCAGGGCAGTGTAACAAGATGTTTTCCGGCTTTGCAGGATCAATGATAGAAACATGAAAAGGTCGAAAGATTGTTCACCTTCAAATCTGAGACATCGAACTGTGAAGTAATTGAGATCCAATGGGCCAGCCTACGTACCTCGATGTGAAATCATAGTATTGTGAAGGTACTCTAGGCCTCGAAGCAGCTGAAACATGACATATTTTGCTTCAGCTTCACAAAGGCAGTGTCTACCGCTGGGATGGTTAGTGATATAAGTGAAAAGGTCGCCGCCTGTGCACAGTTGAAGAAAGATATGACTGAACACAACGAGATAAGCACAGTGGAAATCTGGAGTTGCGTTAGAGAACAGACATAAAGTTCTTGTTGACCTCGGTGTCGTAAATCTCGTTAATGTTGGGCTATCAAAACTGTCAGTGAAAAAAGCAGTATGTCTATGGGGCAAGTACATGGCGAATCGTCATCAATATCCGAACTTCTTTCATTACCTGACCAACGTCATGTTCTCTCTTCGTTCTAATGCTCTTACATGCGACTTGGCGGCGTTTTATAGGGTCAAGAGCGAGATGCACGGTTGCAAACGATCCGCTTCCCAAGCATTGAGAAGTAACGATGTAATTGCCAATCCTCTGTAAAAATGGAGCGACGAAAGAAACAAAGTAGGAGGAAAATCTGACCTTGTGAGCGGGTTGAGCTGGTGGAGTTGGTTCAAATATAGTCATCTTGCTACGGGCTTCCTTCCACAGATGAATACAGGTGAACTCTTGATGAAAGATGTGTTTACAAGAAAAACGCGGAGAGACCAGCTGTTGACTAACCGAGAGAGTTGGGAAGTCGGAGGACATCGCCGTCCATAATGATGATAGATGCCTTTCTGATGTGTTGTCCATTGAGGTATAATCCATTCCTGGACACATCCTGGATACAACTATAGCGTAATCAAAGATACGGGATATATGCATACCTGGCAAGATACTATTACTCCGCCGCTTGGGGAACGAACGCTGGCCGGTCTAGGTTAGTATGTGAAGGATGTACTCGACCAATCATTACGCATAGAGCTTGCAGTGCACACTCGATACTGCATTATCAGTGACAACGTACGAGCTGTGGGAAGTCAGGCATTGATTCTTTAAAAGTGTTACGAGTAGTACCAGACAGTCGGATCGCGGCCAATGATTGCCGGGTTTTCCAGGGTCAAGACCACAGCTACAGCGTCAAAAGAAGTGGGCAACTTTGGAGAATGGAAAGTATTAGTACCTTCTTTACGTTCACCGCGGACGGTGACGAGCTTGGCACATATGTTCGAGGTTTTTACTGCAATAGCATTGAGGGACGAGTCGAGAATCGTAGTGTTTGGATGCGACATTGCGTGGACGTGCTCATGTGGTTGAGGACATTGACCAGGAGCACTTGGAGAAGCGGCTAAAGCCGTACTCGGAGGCTCCGGATCTAAAATCAAACGATCGACTTCTTATCCTCTAAGGTTTCGATTGACGTGACAAGAGGCTGCGTCATTCGTGCAATTGAGGAAGGCGTAAGGAGAGTGGATACGAGAGTTTGTGGGGGTCGGTAATGGGCCAAGATCCAGAATTGCGAATCACTCTTCAAGCCCGCTTTTATATGAACTGCGTGGAGTCTGTATACACTGGCTCAGTTGTAGGATTCAGGGTTCCAACGTCCTTGCTGGCGAAGATTGTCCCGATTCAAGTTCTACGTGGTCGTGCCTATGATTGGTGATCCTGTTCTTTAGCGATGGGTCCAGAATTCTTAGACGGCGACAGACCACGGCGCCTGGGTACACAAAGAGCAAGACACCCAAGTAACCCGCGTCTAGTAAGGCTGGTGTAATTCTCAAACCTCACCTCGATTAGTTGACTTGGGGAATTGCAGCAACTGTCGACGAGTACCCGATTTGAAACGCGTGGCGCACATAGGCCAAGACATCCGTAATCTGAGCAAAGATCCCGATGTGTGTTGGATTTCACGAAAAGCTTTCTATCCGCTTTTGTCTTGCTTTCGTCGCGCTCTTGTTTCCCGACCCTGGGTTGGCCCAACTATAGAGTTTGGTTGATTGCTTTCCACGCTGGCCAGGAGCTAGGAATGGAACAAGGTCGGTGAACTAGGATGATGACAACCGCTATACAAGAGACCGACCATGTCAATGACATCGACATTTACAAGACAGTGGACAAGATGGTGATATATCGATCGTACAGGGATATCACCGTATCAGTCATGAGTGCTCTATTAATCATGTCAATTTGAAACTAGCCGCAGCAGATATGTAGTAACAGCAAAATTCCGAGAGGATCTGTCACGTCCGCCGCGTTCCTCCTGCAATTCCGCAAAACGCACTTTGGTAACGCGGCAGATTGCGAAGGAGACAGAGATCAGTCATCATGCATCATGATGCATCACTGGTCAGGGCTCGTTAGGCACATTGACCAAGAGTAGCCGTACACTTTTTTCCTTTTGATCTTTTTGTCCACCCCAATCGGTACTGATATCCGAATTGTTGATATATGGATGATGTACCGCAGATATTCGTTTGAGCATTGAGGAGTATCAAGATAGAAGCCTCCATCTTTCCCTTGTTCTTTATCCCAGAAATGTCAGTCCTCCTGAATATAAAAACTCCCATAGCTTCAAACACTTATGGTTTCGTCTGATCACATTTTCTATCAGACTTGGTACTTATATTACTTTCCAGGAAGTCGTAATTACGACTATGAAGCGAAGTACCAGCGGGACAAGCAGGGAGACGAAGCTACGGAAAATGCTCGTGTCTGGAATGTCTACCTCGATGAAGCAGAAAGCTATGATATGGACATGGTTCAAGGTTTTCGAAACAACATTGATGGTCTACTTGTTTTTGTGCGTTATTGCAGGTTAATTACTTCTTACGGTTCTGATACCGAGTGATTACTATACAAGGCCGCCCTCTTCTCGGCAGTGGTCACGACCTTTGTTGCCCAAACGTCTCAATCACTCCAACCGGATAATGGGAAGATATTGGTCTCCCTGTTCTACGAGACCAATCAACTATTGAGGGCCGCCGGAAATAGAACTAGCGTTGATGCTGTTCCCAAGGCAGCCCTTCTTCCTGGTAGCCGAACACATTCTTCGACTGATCTATGGGTCAACGGATTATTCTTCACCAGCCTGACTCTGTCGTTATCTACTGCTCTTCTAACTGTCCTTGCCAAACAGTGGATTCAAGTGTGTACGCTCTTTCCTATCATTGTTACTACATTGAACAGGAATGGACAGGCTTATAGTGTTGTTGTTTCTGGAAGTGCTCAAACTCGTGCTTTAATTCGCCACTTCCGATTTAAAGGCCTCATAAAATACAAACTGAGTGAAGTTATTGAAAGCCTTCCTTTAATACTTCATAGTTCGGTTGCCATCTTCTTCATTGGACTTGCCCTCTATATCTCCCAACTTTCACCTCCAATATGCGGTGCTGTTTCTGTTATCACTGCTCTTACATTTGTCTTCTACTTTGGGACCTCGATGCTTCCAGCTTTTGACATTACTTGTCCCTATCGCATTTCCTTCATCTTTTCTCTGGCAAACTATCTTGTGTTTGCCTTTCATGTGGCAAGACACGCTTATTTCAGCCTTCGATGCAGCGATACCTGGATGAGATATTCCAAGACGTGGCCAGATATCTCGGCCCTCATGTTCCCTCTTGCTAAGCCTCTGGTGTCTGCCTTCCGCATGGCAGGACACCCTTACTTCAAGATTCGAGATTACTTTTTTTCCTGGATGAGAAATTACAAGATGTGGCCAGAAGGATCATTGGAAAAAGCAGAACACAAACAAGTCTTCCCCAGCCATGATGATGAACCATGGGGTACTGTAGCTGCCAGCCATGCATGCGAATCGATAGATTGGGTGTTCAATCACTCATCAAATAGATCTGTCAAAAATATTGTTGTTGAAGTCGTTTGTGCCATGCTGGAGGAGTGGAACTCAAAGGCAGACTTGTTTCGCTATTTTCTCAATATAGTCTCAAGCCCCGAACACAGCAATCTTTTTCTCGCAGTGACCACATATTCCTTATCTCAATTGCCCAATCTTCCAGCACAATCTACTACAGAGCAAGATCTCGAGCAGAGTACATGTAGCAGACTGATTGGAAATCTCATGAAGATCTCCGCCTCCAGAAGCCTGTTCGATGAAGGTATTTCTGAATTGGAAAGCTGGCAAGAGGAGATTGAACCCGTGTGGATGACGGCCTACAGGGACGGGGTTAGAAGTAGGAACCACACCCTATCTCGGCACCTTCTAGATTGGGGTCAACCCTTGTCGGTGCAATCCGAACGTAACCTTGGCATCTTGTTCGCCTGTGCTCGATGTGGAGATGAAGAGGATATTCGCGATTTAGTTGATCGGGGAATGAATCTCAACCTACAGAGATCTCGTGGTTGGACCGCTTTACACGAAGCAGCCCGTTATGGCAATCTGGATGCCGTCATTGCCCTTAGTCAACGAGAACCAGGTCTCATGTCTCAAGCAATTGTTTATGTCTCTCAAGAGCCAAGAACAGCACTTGTAGTTGCAATTGAACACTGCAAACCAGACGTGGTGGCATACCTTTTGGATCACGGCGCTCAAGCACCTCCTAACGCAATCCACACTGCAATGAGATTGGAATGGTTTCAAGCAGACGAACGTCTGGCGACAGTGCAGCTTTTGCTTGACCGCGGATGGGATAGAACAGCTGAGGATACGAATGGGAAAACACCTATTGATGTTGCGCATGATTGGCCTGACTTCCACCCGGACAAACCTGCGATCATCAAGTACTTGAAAGATTATCCAAACGTCAGACACTCCCCATCTGAGCCAACTGTGTCGCCCACTTCGAATGAGGAGGAAAAATGAATTCGGACATGCGCTCGCAGAAATGCACTGGTTTCCATGGTATTTATGAAAGAAAAAAATCGTTCTGGACAGTGACGTGATCATGTACAAGTAGGTGGCTGCTGGTCAATCCACCACATGAGTGGTTTATGAGATGAACCTTGAAACTAGTGAGCAATCAAATTTATTCAGAATAATGACCATGCGTGTTGCTCCTATGAAGATCTGTCAGTGACGAGTAAGTATGAGGGTCAGTAATACAAGATCAAGTACGGGTTGACACCAGGAAACGATCTTAGAGAACGATGAATCATGTCGATGAGCATGGAGGAAACTGTCGTACGACTCCCACAGCTGGGTTGCAACCGTTGCCATCCTGCAAACACACCAGAAATTCAGAGAGAAGTTCTGAAAAGAAGAGACTTTGATTTGAACGACTGCACCTCCTGAATGATGGAACGCCTCCTTGGAGTTATTATCGTCATCTGGAGGATCCCTCTGTGCCTCGTCCGCGTGTGATAGCAAAGCTATGTTTCCAGGCCGCATACCAGACAAAACGACGTCTTCGTATGCAGAAAGTCCATCATTCTGGTTTGACGAGGACGATCGCTCGCTCTCATTATTTTTCTGCATTGAAGGGAGAGTGCGGATGACTCGGAGCTCTTGCTATGACGATTCCGGTAATAGTACGAGACTTTCTGATCCGGCTTGGTCTCTCCACTGGACCTTGAAGCACATCACCTTGATGCTTACAACAAACATAACGTATATTAGAATTAAGTGAGAGACAACTTAGGTCCATCCCATTGCATAGTATGCTTGTCTAGCTGCCTCTTCTTTCGCTATTTGTTTGCTAGGTCCTGTTCCCATCCCCTTCTGAATCCCATTGACTGTAAGACAACAACCCAAACGTCGCACCGATATCACATAAGAAAGGGAAACACAACACACACCTATACATCGGACGGTCCACCGACCTGCGTGTGGTGGTCCATCAAACGCAGCTGGATATTCTACCACCACACGTCGCTGAGCTGCTGTTTGATTAAATAACGGTAGGAAAGGAAGATGAGGTTGAGCGGGGGCCAATGGATTCGGCAGAGGCATCGGTGGCGGCACATGCTGCGAAGGTTGTTGGAATTGATGCATATGGGGCGGCAGATGCCTCTGCCTATCCGTCGACGGTGATGGAGGAGGCTGAGATGCGAAGAATATCGGTGCCGAGAGGTAGGGAGGGGGTTGTTCGCTCTTCACCTTCTTTGGAGGCGGCTCAATGGGTTGTCGGCGCTCTTGCCCTAACGATCGCGAGCCTGAGGGCAAGCCATCTGGTCCCAACAAGAGATGGCTGATCCATTCTTGCACCGTCTCCATCCCATTTTCTGCGTATACTCCACCTACATAAGCGCAGAAGATGGAGCGCGTCTCCTACAAGGGGATTATGGAATTGTAAGAGAACTACATGAAAGTAAAATTCACCTTAGGGTCGCTCAGGGAGCTAAAGACGTCGGGATGACAGCGAAGCTTTTGCCGCAAGTTATACATCGTTACCCACTTGTCCAGGTGAACATCAGAGAGCGCTGCTTCTCGTTCCGACTGCGTATCATGGAGGTCAGCTAGCAAGAACGAAACATTCTTCAAGCTTACTATTATTTCCTGTGTAGTGCGCATGGGCCGCTGGTTGAAGAGAATGTTGGTCACTGCAGCATCCAGCACCAATCGTCCCAAATGGATGAGCCGCTCGTTGTCATCCTCGGCTGATCCGCCAGTCCTCCGTAAAGAAATGTGAGTGAAGACCTGAAGAACGATGTCACTTGAGACTTTGGGCAATGGCGGTCCTAGTGGCGGTCGATTACGCTTGAGTTGAGACGAAGATAGAACGGAAGAATTGGTGAAACTCATGTTCTGCCATTGACGTTGTGTTAGTGTTTATATCACATGGTCATGCACCTTGATTTGCAACCAAATAAAAGCGATGTCACTTCGAGTCATTCCCTGTATCTGGCAGCTGCGAAAAATATCTATATATCATTCTGAAGTTGATATCTATAAAAATTACTTTGCTGTAACATAACGTCTAATCACTTGAATCGAGATAGATTGGAACAGTCGCGTCATCTCCAGCTTTCTCCTTACTCTTCTCCTTTAACAAGATTCTGCGAAGAACTCGCACTGTGGCAGCGGAGTTCGCATCAGAATTTCTCTCTAATCGTGCGATTTGTTGGGTGATACTGCATCAAAACGCATTTAGTCCTTCTTATGTACCTGGACGGCGAATTGAAATGCCATACCTTTGTGGCCCATTAATCACAATGGGACAATTCTTGATCAGATGATGAGGCGTCTTTTCGCAAACAAGGCAAGGCAATGATGGAGTAGAGGTCGTTTTCGTTTTCTTTGCTTTTCCTTGTTCTACGGTGGTTGGGGATGCGGGACGTTTCGATGTACTTGCTGTGTCTACAATAGATTTGGCTGTAGATGAAGGATTCCGAGATAGAGGTTGGACTACTGAAACAGACTGTGCACTCGATACAAGGGCATCTTGCTGAACGCCAGATACGTCTGCAACGGGACCTGTTGCGTTTGCTGAAAGTGATTCTTGACGAGCGGGAGAACTCTTTATCTTACGCAGAGGACGGAGAGGTTGTCCATCGATCATACCAATGTGCCCACGTTGATACAGAGTACGGTCGATAGCCTCAATGGCTGCTGTCTTGAAGAACTTCAGAGTCAACAAGAGAATTGGGAATTACAATAAACATACCCTGTGCTCCCATGGCTCATCTTCCGCATGTAATATGAGCATTTCGCGAAACTCAGCTAGATTTTCGGATTTTTCGGTCATCATACACTCTCCGGGTCCATCACCGTGCATTCTTCCGCAAAGACCACAAAACTGAACACTGCGAGCCCCAGGATTATTGGTAGGTGCAAGAAGAAAACGTTCTCCCGGTAATGACTTCCTGGATGTAGGCTGTGTAGGCTCGAATGCGTCATCTTCATCTTCATCTTCATGGCCTTCGTCGTCATCCGAATCTCTCTCTGATGCAATATATCCAGAACTTTCAGAATCAATAGACTTGGCCGACTTCACTGGAGAGGGTACGCCTTTTAAAGGTTCCTCTCGGTAAGCATTGGGCTGAACATCAATATCCAATTTTGATCAGAAATACTTCGAAAGTGAGACTCGGATGTAATTAATCACCTTTGATATGGCAGCAGCACGCCGCTTAACACCGCGTCCTGAAAGTACGACCTCCTGCATCTGCACCTTGTCACGTTCCTCTGTTATTTTCTGAAGAGTTTGTGCCCATGAATCACCCTGATCAACATCTTCTACTTCTTCCAAAGAATCCTTATCTGCAGCCCAAACTTTTGCAAAGCTGAATGACATGCCCTCCTTGACTGGTTCTTGTTCTTCCCCTTCTTGCTCAGTTTTCTCAATGAGCTTTTCAATATCCTGCTCAGAATCTTGGTGAAGAGAGTGGGAAGAAATCCAAAGCAATGTGGACGTCAAGAACTCACAAACAATATCTCGCGCGCTTTGTTCTGAATCGAACAGAGTTTGCGCTCCGTAGGTGAGGATAGACTTGACATCCTCTCCTGCAGAATCTTCTTCATCCATCTTTTGAACAATAAGATGGTCCAATACCAACTTCTTTTTTCCAACTTGCATTATCCGTTCTAAAATACGTTCTAAGTAAGCCATGTGAGAAAGAATACAGCCATAGCTAACCTTCCGCTGAATCTTTAATCATGAGTTTGAAGACTAGACAGGTTTTTTGTTGCCCGAATCTGTATGCTCTCGCGATAGCCTAACACATTCAATTGTCTAGAATGTCACAACGCTGAAGTGACTTACTTGTAGATCCTTGGACGCGATGGAACTGTTAGTGACATTGTTAGAAAGTGCAATAAGACATGACATACCTGATGAGGGTTGAAATCGGGGTCGAAGATAATTACTGTGTCTGCACTCTGGGCACCATTTTTAAATTGGACACTAGTGTATCACCCTACTCAGAATAACTCACAAAGAGGTTAATGCCTACTCCCTAAGTGGTGATCAGCGCTCACGAGTTGGAACAGAAAAAAAAGTATCATACGCCAGCACGCGTCGTTAGGAGATAGATGAAGATTTCTGAACCAGGTTTGTTGAATTCATCCATTCCTTTCTGACGATCTTTATTCTTCGTATTACCATCCTAGCCGGAGAATAGTTAGTGTATATCTCAATCAGCCCCATTGTTGTACATACCAAACGAAGATACTTCAGACCCTCGCCGCTGAGAAAGTCTTCAATGACATCTAAAGCGATGACAAACTTCCCAGAGAGGGTGATTCAACATCTTACAAAACGTTGAAATTTTGTTCTTACCTGGCTAAAGAGAAGCACCCGGTGCCCACGTTCTTGCAGTTTCGGAAGCATCGTTTTCAATAAGCGCAGCTTTCCGCTAGCGTCTATCAGTTTTCCGTGGCTCTCCTGAGGCGGCAAGCCACGAGGCTCGATATCCTCGGCGTATAGATATGGATGTTGCAGACATCTAGGATGTATAAAAAAAGGGGCCAAAAAACGGAGACGAATAGTGACTTACTTCCTCAATTGCATGAGAACATTGTTGATGCGTCCTTTAGAAGGTGCACTGATCGAGTTGGTACGAGTCAACCCGTTCAAAAGTTCAACATTCTTGCCTCGAGGTGGAGTGAGCAACTTGGAGTTAGAAAGATACGCCAGACTTACTCAGGATAGATCGGTAGACCTCCTTCTGAAGAGGGGCCATAGAAACGGGAACGATCACTTCATTCTTAAATCGAGTGAGTGTATGTGCCGACAAATATATTGAGATGAAGTACTTTTGGAGGAAGTTGCAAGACTTCGGTTTTGAGTCGACGAAGGAAATATGGTCGGAGCCTGTTATGCAATTGTTTGACGAGCTCTTCAGTAAGCTCTTCATGCTCTTTCTCGAGGCCTTCAAGATCGTCCCATTCATTCGGATCAAGGAAGTTCATGAGGTTGAACAACTCTCTTATGTTGTTATTGAGAGGAGTCTATGGAGGCTGAGTAAATAAATTTAAATGTCTCTCGTCACTTACTCCTGTCATGATCACTCGTTGAATGCTCCTAAGTTCGTTTAGCCGCTTGAAGAGAAGGCTACTGTCACTCTTAACTGAAGGAGAGGACAAGTCAGATAATTACCATCACACTCACAGAAGGTAAACTCACGTCTTTGACCTTCATCGACAATCAGCACCTGCGCCGAAGATGTCAGATTGCTATCTATCAGTGTTTATGAATCACTAACCTCCCATCGAGGTTGATTCTTGAATACGGGCGTGAAGTCTTTCTGGTTCAACAAAGTTTCGTACGTAGAGATCAGAACATGGAACTTTGCCCCAGTTTCGTCATTGCTTTTGGTCCCATGGTAAAGTTCATATTTCTTGATGATTTCTCTCGCTTTTGCTTCGCCGTAAAATGGCACGACTCTGAGATTAGGCGCCCAACGCTCAAACTCTCTCACCCAATTTGTAATCGTCGAATTTGGAACCACGACGAGAGCTGGAAAAGCTTTGAACTTTGCAGTAACATAACCAAGGAAGGTTGCAACTTGAACAGTCTTGCCCTGAGGGCAAATCAGTTTCTTAAACATTATCTCTTTTACAACAAAGTTCATGTTCACATACCAGGCCCATTTCATCTGCGAGGATACAAGGCTGGAGGTTCCACCAGTTGTTGCACAACCAATTAAAACCATCGACCTAACTTTTCTCAATACTATCTGAAATTTAGAATGTCGCTCGTTACTCACTTGGAATGGCATAAGTTGTAACCGCTGATCCTGTCCAATGTCAAGGGCACCAGCATCCTTCAAAGCATGTCGGGTACGGTACTGATCCTTTGTTCGGTTATCAAACTTCTCACAGTATGATTCTGGATGCCTCATAACAATGACAGTTCGAGAATACACATAACGTCGCAACGCGGATTCGAACGCAGGATAGGTTGGATCACTTGGACGAGGGGGCGAATCCCAGCTTGCTAAATAGACATTTTAGAGTTCAAATTCTTTCCGCGAAACGCGCAGCCACACCTTCATCGTAGCCAAGGTCTTCCCATTTGATAAATGACCAGGCGACTTGTCCTATATTTTTCTCACTAAAAGTGCGGCCTGTTCTTGTTTCCCACTCTGAGACAGTTTCTAATAGATCATCACTTGGTTGTTCGCCTCTGTCGTAAGCTATTTCACGCTCCTCTCGTATATCCTCATCCAGTTCATCCTCCGAATCATCTGCGCTATCAACAGAAGTGCTGGATTGCTTTCCTTTGCCCTTCTTCTGTTGCTTCCGTTTTGAGTGATGGCGCTGGGTGCGCCAAAGAAGAACATCAAGAAGACGATCAATTGTTTTCCATGCAAGAGGTATTCGGTGCTCCGCGTCGGCAAGGGGGTCGCGAGGCAATAATAGAGTGTCCTTTTGTGCATTAGACCTCCGGGACTTTTGGTCAAGTTCTGAGGAACCAGGCTCTTCTTTTTCTTGTTGTGTAACGTCCGAAGTCGCAAGTAATTCTACTTTGGAACCTCCCATCAGGAAATTTTTAAGTTTAGCAGGATGCGTAGAGAGAAGCCACATGTGCGGAACCCATTGTACACGCCTGAAACTCCTGTCTATCCATTTGACAAGATACTCTCGGGGTAGAGAACTTTTATAGTTCGGGGGTTCATCACGACTATGTGCGGGCTCAACAGCAGTCGAGGGGTACGGACGCCAAGCAATAATCTTATCAACACCAAAAGTGTACGAAGCACAATCAGCACAAAGCCAGGACTGTGTATAATGTTGAGCGATGTCTGCAATACTGTCTCCAGAGGAAAGATGAGAAGGCGGGGGTAAGTGCTCATAATGAGCAAGCCGCTTGCAAGTCAGGCATCGAAAGAGGGGTCGCTTTGCTGACCAACGCAATTCGGTAGCGTCCTGGCTTGTGGATGGCTGTGGAGAGTCCTCCGTTGGCCCGTCATGTTGGATCGCAGAGTCTGTCTTCTCTTTCTGGACTGCCTCAGCTTCGAGAGCGACTTCCATACAGAACATACATGATCCACCCTTCATACAAGCACCTGTCAATTATTGTAAAATCAAACAATTCCTCAGAACAAAAGGCCCTTACCACAAATAAATTCAGTGGTTTGATCGGGATCCAATCCAGAGCGTTTCGTTGGTGCATGCTGAGACGAGAAGTCCTCATTATCACCTTGATTGCGTTGCCATGCAATGCAGTCTTTGTCGCGAGCGGCTTTGAGTATTTCGTCCCTTTGAGTACTTGCCAGGCATTTCCAGTGTGCGACGACTGGGCATTTGAGGCTGTAGAGAAGGTCAGCTCGGACACACATCCACAATCTTCCAAGACTTACCAACGCACCCATCCACCAAGACTTATTAACCTTTCTTCCTCGTCACCAGACTCCTCAAACTCGTCTTCTGTCTTCCTTTTCTTCGACCTTCTTCTGGCTCTCTTTGAAAGTTTCTGAAGAAGCTTGTGAGCAGGAGGTTGATGACATTTCTCGCATATGTCACGATGCTTCCATAGTACAGCAATCTCTTCGTCGGAATGCGAATCGTAATCGAGGTCTACAACAGAACGGAGATTACCATATGCAGGGCGCGAGGCCCTCTTCCGCATAGGTTTCTTTGACTTGATTTTGGTGTAATGTTGACGTGAGCTATATGTATCGTCGTCGTCGTAACTGAGGTCAGCCCCGTCGGTGTCAATATCAGAGTCGAGGTCTATCAATTCCTTTCGAATACGCCTCGAATCTCTCGCAGACCGTCTGGTAGGTATGACGGTAGCATTTTGTTCGCTAGTGCCTGTCTCGAGGTCCGAGTCTATAGCGAAGACTCGAGCAGACCGAGTCTTCTTAGGACTGAAAGGAAGGGCTTGCTTTCGTTTAACAGATAAACGTCCGCTCGTTCGCCGTAGAAGTAAGTTGTCCTCTCCTTCGAAATCGCTTTCGTCATCGCCACTTAGATCATCAACATTCGTATAGTTTTCCTCAGAGTCTGAAATGATCTCTGACTCAGGACCTGGTTTGATACTGCGAGAGGACAAGATTTTCGTGGTGCCACGTCGATTGTTGATGCTAACAGTGAGTTTCATGCGAGATAAAGGGTGGATGTAACGTGCTGAGGGGTCGAATGGTTCCAATTGCCCGGCAGCATCTTTACGATCTAACGAGTCATGAGAAAGTGGATGTAATAAAGAAATCAATCGCGTACTATACTCATCGACAAGGTGTTTGAATTTCTGAAGGAAAAGTGTCGAGGGAAACTGATACGGGAACGCGTCAAATAGACCCAATTTCACGTTAACTCACCATACCTTGTGGGCTAATCCTCCTTGGTATCGCGCATAGTAGTATGTCACGTTGTGTTCGCGGTATCTCCCAATGACTTCGTCGAGGAGCAACTCTGGGTCAATTTTGAGGGAAGATGCTCCAGCTGGTTTGTAGAGCTTCTTCTTCTCGTCATCAATGTGTGGGGGACAGATAAAGAAAGCGCGTTGTGGAGGTACGGTTGGGGACGTCGTTGTAAGCTGTGAAGATATTTCAGCATCATGAGATAGTTCTAAAGATTTTTTAGGGGTAAAAAGCAAAGCCGGGTCAGAGGATTCCTCAGCTGCAGCATCCATACTCGTGTTCAGACGACGCGTTGTCGACAAGAGGCGAGCAATTGATTTGTTACATAATCAACGATTATACTTGATTTGACTCCTACATAGTGAAGTGTGTACATAACTTCGCGATCGATATCTGCTATATATTTAGTTGTTAAATCATTGCTTAAACCTCAAGACTCCTTAAATGATTCAACCACTGGTGACACTGGCTTGCAACTTGTTCACCATGATCTGAAAATAGATAATTAAACATTTGCCGGTCATAAAGTGAGTTTGAAACCATACTAATACAGAATGCATGGGGTATACTTTCATGCCCGTGAATAATCCTGAATTTCTCCAACTCTGGTTTGAAAGAGTCAATCACATCATTGATTTGTTTCCCCACCCAATTATCATGTTTGGCAAAGTAAATCCATAGTCGATCCCTGTGGGCTGTCAGCAAAGGTACATCAAGGTCTCGAATGGTATGCATTTCATCGTCAGCCATATGTAACATGGCGAGGATACTGGAAGGAGAGTACAACAGCGTTCGCAACACCAAGACTTGGGATGAAGGCCATGAAGAGAACAAAAGAGCCAAGACAGACAATGGCAAGACCTGAGAGAGGTAAGAAAGCCAGGAAACGAAGTTTCTCATCGGCACCGGGAGAAGCCACTGGTGCTAGCATAAGAAACACCATCACGAGGCGAGCAGTATAGACGCACAGAGAGCATTCGCCCGTTTGGGGTCTCACGTATATGTGAAATCGTGGGGAAGAGTAGAAAGACCCCGGCAACAGCGGACGGCCTGGCTTTGAGAACTTGGAGTGAAAGCCAACCCCCGACGCTGTGCCCAACAACCACGACTTTGGCCCCTGCACCAAAATTGGATTGGATAGCATCAAAGGCCTCAATCGAACCTTCTATTTGAGCGGAAAGACCGTGTCGGGAGGTAGGTAATGCACTCTCTGCGTCGATTCCAGGTGTGTGACCGATGTGAGAGCAAGCAAAAATTGCCAGGCTAGACGTTGTGTCCCTTGCATAGAGAGATTCTAGGAACGGAATGTAGAAGTTCAAAAGACCAGGATTCCCTGTAAAAGATGAGCGAACACGAAGCTGTCGCGGAGTGAAGCTTACCAGGTAAGAAAAGTATGACAGTAGTCGGGAGAGAAAGTTTTGGAGGCCACCAGAGTGCATGAGAAGAGCCAAAAGGGTATTTATGAGAGAATATAGCATTGCGATATCGTGCGATAGGTAAGTCTGGTGGGTGGTATGGTTGGAGGAAGGGTGGTAAAGACATGACATAGTTTGATGGCTGGCCGATTCAATCTCTTCTACGACCATGTCTCGTGCGCCACCCTTCCCTACCAGTCGCCGCTCCCCGTCTGTCAATGGCAGCAACATTTCTGCGCCACTCTCTTTCTCCCCCAGCACCCGCCCCCTCCAGATATCCCAACGATCTACAGCTCCTGGCAACGGGCCTCATCCCCCGCCCTCTCCGCGATTGGCCCCTTCAAACCCTCCATCAAACACCCCAGCGCGTCCACATCGATCCGAGTTACGATCTCGAGCCTCTGACAATCTAGAACTCTATAACGACACCCTCGGCTCAGCTCGTTCTGATGCATCTCTTGTCTCCCGACCGCGACCCGGCGCAACAAGTCCAAGTATCGTTGCCAAAGCAAAGCCACGGCCCCAGCCTCTACAAAGTCCCATTGACAATGAAGGAGATTTATCAACCCCCACGTCTCTGGTGTCAGCTTTGTCCGCATTCAAGAGTGCAGGCTCTCGAAGACGCGACATGATGAACGAATCTGATGATGTGGAATATCAGGCGGAACGACAGAATGCGCTAGAGGCGGAGAAAGCTAGGCAGCAACGTATTCGTGACAAAGTTCCGGGAAGGCGAACAAATGGAAAAGCCAGAGCCGGCGATATTGACGGTACGTCATTGCTCGTTGTCCAAGTCTTCGAAACTCTTTTATCACGCGTCTCAAGCTGTTCTGGATCAGATTAAAGATGGTTGGGAATTTATTATTGATCCAGATGTAAGTAGTCTTCATCATTCCTTTCCAAGAGTAACTAAACACATCTTACAGTTCAATAATGTCGACCTTGCTCTTCAACTGCTGGAGGACTCCTCTCACGGGAAAGATATGGATTCTTTCCGAAGGACCAAAGAAATGCTCGGACAGGCTTTAAAAGGCTCTGTGGACAGTACGTTCAATCATATTTTGCTAATTCAGTTGCATAAACCTTTAATCAGAACATTACCAGGCATTCGCTGCCTCTCTTCCTCATCAGGCCACCCTACTTAGCCACCTTGACGAAACGCAAGCACAAATACATAGTTCACGGACTTCTCTCTTGGAGGCGAAGGAGGCTTTAGGAAATAAGAGAGCCGACCTTGTTCAACTGTGGGCCAGAGGTCAAACCTTGGATGAAATGTTGCGTCTTCTTGATCAAATGTAAGCCCTTAACTATCTCCTGACGAAGTGGTAATTTGTGTATACCATGCAGAGAACATTTAAAGGCTGTGCCAGACCTTTTGGAAACGTTGATGTCGGAGAAGCGGTTACTTCAGGCTGCAGTCCTGCTAGTTAAAAGTCTCAAGACGATCAATAAATCAGACATGCTCGAAATTGGTGCCGTAGCTGACCTCAGAAGTTACTTGATTAATCAGGAGACGGTCCGTATCATTAGTTATGTCCCATTTCCTTGAATTGTTGATCTTGTTTCAGGCACTCCGTGATGTTCTTGTGGATGAATTGCAAAATCATCTTTATCTCAAGTCGTTCTGGTGCGATACGCGGTGGGCCGCGTATACACCTAATCAACAAACCTGTAAGTGAACATTGAACACTTTTTCCAGTATTCACTCACATCCTCGTCTTGGTCAGTTCCAAAGATCGAATTTGAAGTTGAAGAGGAAGGCTCTTTCAAGCCTTCTAATGCCAAGGAATCTACACCAACTTCACCGCTGTTCCGTCCTAGCCGACAAGCACGGTTCTTGAGTGCACTTGCTCTTAAACCCAATGAACCTCCCATCGATTTAAGCGACCTCAGTCCAGGCAACAGCCAGTCTTTGGCTCCTAACCTGTCATCAGCGTATACTGCTACTGCAAACAACCCAGAAGCGGATTCCTTTTCATATATGGAAACCCTTATCGAATCTCTTGCTGTTCTGGGAAAATTAGGCAGTGCAATGGACACAATATCCCAGAAACTTTCCGGAGAAATATTCAGTCTTGTGGAAAACACGCTGGATGAAGTCGAGGAACGGGCAGAATATGGTCGTAGGGCCCCCCTGCTCGGCTTGAATGAGACTATGGGGAGAACGAAAGGTGCTTATATCTTTGCTTCGGAGGGTCCTGCCATAGGCTCCACCGTGCCGGCTAAGGACACTTTCTTGCGAGCGTCATGCTTGAGACTTGCTGCTCTAGAGTCCTCCTCGAAAAGAGTCGAACACGAGATTCTCAAAGATCTCTTTTGGACTCTGTACTCCAAGCTAGATGCAGTTGCTCAAGGTCTTCGTGTTGTCTATGAGGTTACAAATCGTATAGGCTCGGTAAGGAAGTAGTCTTGAAGAAACCTCGATATCTTATGTTCCTTCAGAGACGGGACTTCAGGGATTCATCCGGCGCAAAACCTGGATCGCTCTTTCCCTTAGCTGAAGTATGGACTGCGGTACAAGCAGAGGTTTGAATCGACATCTTCGCTTGTGGTCGCTGTTAAGAGTGCTTCAGGTTCGGACGCTCATATACGATTATCTGACGGATGAAGACCAAGGTTCGGTTTCTGGCAGACATCCTATCTCTTCAATAAACGAAATATTGCGCGACGGGAAGCTCACTCGAGATCGGGCCAAAGTGCGGACTTGAACAATTGTGTCTATCTCATGGCTTGATCCTGACTCTTCTCAGGCAGTCTTTCGTTTCGCAGATACTAACACAAGAATCACAGCAAAAGCTCTCAAACCACATGAAGATGAACTCACTCGTGTACTCAATGATACGATGCCTGGGCTTGTTGCTGGATCCGGCGATGCTGTCCAAACAACCCTAACCAGCGTTGGGACCGATGATCGTATGCTTGGGGCAGACCAGCATCACCGGCTTATCATACGTCCTGATGTGTTCCATGTCAGCGTTCTTTTCCAGCCGACTTTAGCATTCCTCACTCGATTATCGACGGTTTTGCCATTCGGTGCAGAATCTGAGCGAGCATCGAGCGCTGTCCTGGACGAATTCGTCCTCAAAGTATATCTACCGCAGTTGGAGGAGAAGGTGTCAGAACTGTTCCACCAAGCAGTCACCGGTACTTCTTTTTCTTCGAGACTCCGCGCTTTCTTATTTTCTTCGACGAAGGTCCGGATGCATTCCAACCTGACGCCTCGGCGAGTATGTTGTGCCGAGAACCTTTAGTGAAGGTACCCAGACTGCTATAGCTTGCTCACTGATCTTCTTATGGTTTGACCCAAGGCTAGCACAGAACTCATGGCGTTGATCAATTCCCTATGTTACATGCTGGCTACTAGTCCATTTCATCGAGAGAACTACTCACGATTGATTCTCGGGGTCATCATCCAATTTTACCAACGTTGCAGTGACAGATTTCAAGACCTCGTTACGTTCAAAGACGTTCCGGAGCCCAAACTTGAACCAAAGTTGGCTCTCGCCGCTCAATGGGCACAACAATTGGAAGTCAGCACTTGTCTATCAGAATTGCTGAATGTTAGTGTGTGCTTTTGAATGCCTAGAATTTGAAAGGTCCTGATCTCATCTCATCTAGGAAGAGGATGGGGTAAAAGTGATTGAAATCTGTCGTCGAGAAAGCAATCTTGAGATACAACTTCTCGGTCAAAAAGCAATGAAACAGACAGATCTTATTCCTTCAGTTCGAAACCTTGCATTACTAGCAGCCTTATATCGCAGTGTTGTGAGTCTGATATCCTTTACTGTGCTTGCCACAACTAAATTTCTCATAGTCTTGGTTTACTTCGGCACTCAATGCTCTAAAGGCGAGATCAGACGATCCTCTATCACTTACGAGTCCTCAAAACCCCGATTCGTCGTCTGGGACGACACCGTTCATCCCCATCATTCCAATTCAAGAGCATCTTCAGCTTCCTCTCTCCAAAGAAATGTCGCTGTATGCATTTCAATTTTCACCATGATGCCCGTCCGCTGAATTTTCACAATAAGCCGGTTCCAAGCCTTGCTTACGACATATGAGCAACTGTCCAGTCTAATATTGGACACCATACGTATCGATGTCCGATGCAGGACAAGATACTACTTGGACTCCTCAATGTGTGAGGTAAGGCACATATTGAAGATTATTCAAGATAATTATACATACTCAATGGGCGTACAAAGGGAAATTACTCCATTGATAGCGAAGCAACGGAGCCTGATCCTTACATTGCGGACCTCAACGCTGAACTTGTGAAATGCGATGATCTTGTCTCCACATGTCTGCCAGTGCGGGAAAGGCAGTGAGTTGTATGATTTATAAGGTTGATATCAAGCTCATCGACGAAAATAAATCTTAACCGAAGATTTGTTTTCATGGGGCTCGGGCTTCTAATGGAAGACCTCGTCATATCGAATGCCCGATCCCTCCGCGATGTGACACCTATGGGCATCAGGAAGATCTTGCGGAATATGCTCGCTCTTCAGCAGTGTATCAAAACTCTTTCCAACAACGAGAAAAACACTGAGTTCGAGCGAGCCAAGCAATACTATTCATTATTTTTTATGTCACCTCAGGTAATATTCACAACCACTTTCAATGGGTGAGGTCTCATGGCAATGCAAAGGATATGCTGGACGGTGTTCACGAAAAATCCCGGTTTACTTTTGATGAGTATCAGGCGATGTTAAACCTTCAGTGTGGTGTCAACCAAGCGGACGGCGAAGCCGGCGCTGCAAAAGCTAGGGATCGCAATTACAGTATGTACATGATAGAACTTCACGGATTAGAATTAGAGAGGGCCGGGTCCTAGGATGCCATCGAAGGCCATCGATCTATTTACAAAGATTATCTTTGAGCTTTGCCGGAATTCTTGTTCAATTTATCTCTTCCTTTGGCAAGTTCTAGCCATTCCAGATCTGCTACCAATTCCGTTTCAGGATAACGAGAGGGATCATGACGGAGAGCAGGGGCAAGCGCATTTGGCGATAATGACACTGAGTACCTGCCCGGTGATTGTTTATTCTTGTCGCCAGCCGGGGTAAAAGTAAGAATTGGAAGTCGCCCCAACAATTCCTGGTAACGTCTACGCAACCACCTCGATGGATGCCGAAGTTGCATTGGGACATCAACATCAGCTCCTCTACTGATACGCTCTTTACGAGTTAGCGGACGTGGGAGAGTCAAGGGACCTGCGATTGCATGCACATGTTCATAAATGCCTTGTCCTTGCATTCCTAACGCCCTCACACCCGCATTGGCTATATCTTCCTTTGAAGCTCGGTGGCATTCGCCATCAAAGGTAGAATCTTTCATCACAACTTGCAAAGGTGGGAGAACCTTCTTCCACTCTTTTGTGAAGTATCTCCACCGGATATTTACCTCGCGTCTTTTGCTGAATGGACCCAATAAACGCGCATCTTCGGAAGACGGATCGGCTCTAGGAGGAAGTACCGGAGGAAAGGCGAGAGACTTTGCCGACAATGGTTTAGTTTTTCGCGAAGCGCTGGAGACGAGCAAGGCTTTCAATTCAGGCGAATAGATTGGCGGCCGTGACTTTTCAGATTTAGGGATAATTCGCGGAGGAACTCGAGCGTCTGGATCGGATAAAATCGGCTTTGGAAACTTAAGATTCCCCAGTGAGATGTGAAAAGCGGATACGAACTTCCATCAATTCCCATCTAAGTTTTCCCTTTCGACCGTACGCAAGGTCAAGTATGTGCTCAAAGGCCTTGGTGCTGCCATTGTTAGCAGCTTCCAATTTGCGCAAATCCTAGAGACGGCAATCAGGCTACTGATATACGAATGTCTTGCAAAGTCAGACCTGAGAAACACGCTTCATCTTGCGGCGCTGTAGGCTCGTGTGCGATGTCTGTGCGATGGCGCGAATATCATCCGAGGCCTTAATGCGGAAGAATTGTCTAAGAGGCCAGGTGAAACACGACACGGATTGTTGAATAATATGCCAACCGCAGATGAGGCTGAGGAAGTCGTCTGATTTGGCGAAGATAGGACCTGTATAAAGAGACGACTGAGCTGGTCATTTGCAGAGATTCGTAGTATGTACATATTTTGAAATTTTTTGAGTTCGAATGCGTCACCGATCGGAAATATTATCATATTCTCGGCGCTTAATTCTCGGACTCCGTCAATACATTTCTTCTTGCAAGAGATGTGTGTTTCCGTAAATTATCCGCCCTTAGATGACCTTAAAAACACGAAGAATGAGTAAGAAGGACAGGACTCGGTGATGTTCATCCCTTTGACATTTGTCCTTCTTGCGACCGCCTCCTTGGCCATTGCTCAGCAGCCCGTGCGTGATTCCTTCTAGTATATACATAAGTCTTCTGCTTCCTAAAGTATCCGGCTCAGCTCTACGCTCAATGTAGGTCTTGTCAACATTTTGACTGTGTCGATGTTTCTGACTTGTGTAATGTTATAGGTGGAGGCATAAACTGGAGTACGAAATAATTCAAAGTCGTTCATCTCTAGACTGATGCTTGACCTCTAGCCGGAGGGACAACTTGTGTTGCTGGAGCTGTTTGCACTGAACTAAACGATTGTACGTTTTCCATATCCTGTGACTAGAAAACCTACTTATGAGTTCAATTGAGATTACTCTCAATGTCTTCCGGGATCTGCCTCAACAACAAGCAATCCCGCCACTTCAACCGCTTCGTCCCCATCAACGACCAGCTCACCGACACCTATCAGCGACTTACCTTTCCTCGGTGGAGTCAATATGGCTGGCTATGACTTTACAGTTGTAAGCTCATTCTCGTGTATTCAGATCGGACTTTCCACTTATGATCATCTACATAGTACACAAATGGATCATTCACTGGTTTTGGCGTCGACCCTCCAGTTGAGCAGTTTGCTCATTTCGCCTCTCAGGGCGTCAATATATTCCGTATACGTGAGTCCTTCGCTCAATCAAATTAATGAGAGGCTCCTGATAACTTTCATCCATCTCAGCCTTTGGTTAGTTGAAGTGAGTTTCTTGTCGTTTTAAAACTCAAATTGCGGGACTTCAGCATGGCAATTAATGACACCTACTGTCGGTGGTACCATTGACTCATCCTTCCTTGCACGCTACGACGCTACTGTACAAGCTGCTCTCAATTCTGCGACTCAGCCATATGTTATCTTGGATCTGGTTGGTTCACATCTCGCCTTGTATTCAGTCGGTGTTGATGCAAGATGCTCTAGCACAACTATGCACGTTGGAATGGCGGTATCATTTCTCAGGGCGGTCCTACCGATGCCCAGTTTACGAGCCTTTGGTCGCAGCTGGCTACAAAATACAAGAGTAACCCCAAGATCATTGTGAGCTTAACCATATTTACCGGTTCATACCCATTGAAGCCGCTGACATAGTTCGGAGTCATGAATGAACCTCATGATCTGAGTGTATCTACTTGGGTCACTTCTGTTCAAGCCGCGGTGAATGCTATACGTGCAGCAGGAGCGACATCTCAGTACATTTTAATTCCTGGTTTGTTCTCAACCCAACCAGGTATCTCGTATTCATACCAATTTTTCAAGGATCTTCCTGGTCTAGTGCACAGGCATTGCCTACTGAAGCCGGTCCAGCGCTGGCTCTAGTCACCGACCCTATCGGTGGACAGAGCAAACTCATTTTCGATGGTGAATACAAACATCGCTCATCACTCCTACTCAAGTTTGACTTGTGCATGCCTAGTACACAAATACCTTGATTCTGACAATAGCGGAACTCACCCCGATTGCACCACAGTGAGAGCCTTGCAAAGCCTTTCTCGTGACTTTTCATTAATCCTTGTGTGTTAGTCCAATGTTGATGTACTCACCACTCTTGTTGCATGGCTACAAGCCAATGGCAATCGTCAGGCTCTTCTCAGCGAGACTGGTGGTGGTAACACGCAATCTTGTTACACAAAGTCTGTCATATTTCCATAATCCGTCTACTTCTCTGATAACGGCCCAAAGTCTCAAAGCAGAGCTTGCCTATGTCAAAGCTAACTCCGCTAATCTCGTTGGTTTCACTGTATGGAGTGCAGGCTCATTTGACACGACTTACGTGTTGACCTTAACGCCGAATGCTGATGGAACTGACCAGCCACTCTGGACACAAGCCGGTGAGCCTACCTTACGGTCTTAATTGGACCAAATTAATTTTCGAATTTTCATAAAGTCAAGCCAAATCTACCTTGAGTCGCCGTATACGAAGTTCTCGGATATTAGAGCAGGATTATTCGTGTGTATGCTTGTACTTCCATTTGTCCATTCGTATCAGACAATTCAACTGTAATGGTCGTTCTGGTTTTCTTGCTTGCCGACATGAACAAAAGTATCCTAGTTATTGCGGCAAATCTTGTCGATCCGCACGCAAACAGATGTTATCTAGAACTATATACAACAAAAGACCAAATCAAAAGTACTTGAGAGCGCACTTTGAGATCCTTGGTTTTGAAAATGTTGCTGTATAGTAGTACTGATAGGACTGCCACAATGTCTTCTGAGCCCCATGTTAGCAATGGTATTCTTGGTCGGTGAGTGTACTCCAAACGCGTGGTGATTCCAAACACGAGCGACTGTTTGCTCATCTCCTGACGAAGGCGGGATAGAGATAAGGATACTCTGAGGGGCCAGCCGATTTAAATCGAGAATTCGACGCGATTCACTGTGATGGTTAAAGAGAATAAGTACGGATGTCTCCCTGGAAGGCGTCGAAACGATTGCAGTTGATAAGGTAATCACAATCTGTAAGTACTTACGATCCGATCACGAGACATTATACCAAAGACTCACCCAAAAATCTGCTATGGTGATCGTACTACATGAATACACTTAACCCTCGACTGATCATTTATCTAGGCTCCTAAAACCAAAAATCCCAACCCCAGTGGCCTGGGACGTGCAATAATCAACAGAAAAGTCAAGGATGCTCGCAGACAGCAGGAATCAGGAATTGTAGGTTCTATAAAAATGATTTTATAGTTGCCTTACCAAGGATGCTGTAGTACACGTCCGATATAGATTCCTCACGGCGTCTCCGATCCGTAACTCAAGAGCGCGATCTTGACGAGTTCCTCAATACTGCACAACTTGCAGGAACAGAGTTCACGGCTGGTAAGTAGCATATGCTTTTTAGGACACTGTTGAAGCTCAGTTTCTACAAAGAACGTAGAAACGTGAAAGTCATCGAACAATCTGCCAATGCCACTCAAAATCCATATCTATTAAGCGAACAAGAAGAAAGGAATACGCTGAAGAAGCATTCCGAAAATAAAGAAAGACTGAGAGTTCCGAGACGGCCGCCTTGGACAAAAAAGATGACGACGGAGGAACTTGATAAGCAAGAAAGGGCTGCTTTTCTTGACTGGCGAAGAGGCCTGGCACAGTATGTCTTTAACAAGGATATCTATCCCGTTGTTTTACAGATGATTAGGCTACAGGAGGAAGAAGGTTTCCTCCTAACACCTTTTGAACGTAACCTGGAAGTCTGGCGCCAACTATGGCGCGTATTGGAGCGTTCTCATCTGATAGTCCAGATTGTAGATGCTCGAAATCCGCTTCGTTTCCGTTGTGAAGATCTCGAAAATTATGTGCATGATGTTGAAGGTCCCGAAGGGGAATCAGGCACAGGAAAAGGAGTCAGAAAGAGTCTTTTACTCATAAACAAGGCAGATTTGCTCACGGTGCAACAACGGTTCGTGCATTGCATGGAGTTATCTTATGATCACAATTTACTTACCGCCCTTCAAGATGCCTGTGGGCAGATTACTTTGACTCTCAGGGAATACAATACGCTTTTTTTTCTGCTGCCAATGCTACAGCACTACAACAGGCGAAAAGAGACGCTCTTCTATCTGCCGAAGACCAGGATCCGGCTAGTGCATTGAAAGATGATGAGAATCGAAAGATAGTTGACTCGGATTATGACCCTCCGATAGCGGTTCCCGGCACTGATTCAGGGGATGACAGCTCTCAGGAAACTTCTGAAGATGAAGCCTACTTCTCGGCAGAAGACAAGGAGGAACCTGATGATCTCAGGGTCAAAATTCTATCAGTTCTTGAGCTGGAAGAGTGGTTTTTGTCGATGGCTCCCGATTTATCTGGTTCGTAACCGATTTTTTACTTTTCATTCCCCAGAAACGAGAGCCCCCACAGCTTTCGGCAATGCTTCTGAAAGGACCCCTTCAAGGTTGACTGTTGGCCTTGTCGGTTACCCAAATGTGGGCAAATCGAGCACAATCAACTCTCTCCTTGGGGAGAAGAGAGTTAGTGTATCTTCGACGCCAGGGAAAACAAAACATTTCCAGACGATACACCTTTCCGACTCCATTATGCTCTGTGACTGTCCGGGCCTTGTATTCCCGCAATTTGCCACGACCAAGGCAGAATTAGTGTGCGATGGTGTGCTACCAATTGATCAACTTCGGGAGTATACAGGACCAGCTACTCTGCTTGTCCAGCGGATTCCAAAACAAGTTTTAGAAGCCACATATGGTTTATCTATCAGAGTTCTTGGTATAGAAGAAGGTGGGGATGGAAAAGTGAGAGCGGATAATCTCTTGACCGCATACGCGAGTGAGTGTTCCATGCAATCCATCAGTCAATGTTGACGGCGAATTATCAAAGTTGCCAGAGGTTACACACGCTCAGGGCAAGGAAACCCAGACGAAGCACGAGCTGCTCGTTACATATTGAAGGATTATGTAAATGGCAAACTCCTTTACTGTCGTTCTCCTCCAGGAATACCAGAGGACTCGTTCAACCAGGCGACACATGAACAAGCTTTGCTTCGCACGGCAGGTAAAAAACGGGCACCTGTCACACGAGTCGGCAGGGATGCAGATACATTCATCCCTGCCAATACCACTGAAGAAATCTCTAGCACACCTCATCTCCAGGGTCGCGGACCGAAGTCTCAGGCTCTTGATTATGACTTTTTTGAGAACAATGCCAGACTTTCGTCGCATCCCTTCGTACAATCTTCGCTGCATCACGGGGAGGCGTTCACTCGTCCGATGATGTATCCACATCAAAATACAGTCGCAGACGATGGGAGCCTGTTGAACAAGAAGAATTCCATAGGCGCATCTGCTATGGTTGGGAAGAAAAGCCATTTCAAGACCAGGCGTACAAAACAAAGGAGTGGGAAAGGTTACGATTAACTCCTTAAAATAGAATCCTGACTTGTAGTAGTTATCTTTCTGGCTAGTGTGGCGAGTCTCGAGTATGAAAGAGATTAGACTTAGGTGAGGCAGAGATAAAGTTAACAAATATCGAGAATTAAGATGAAACCGTTATAGTAACAATGCGAGTTTCTATAAACTAGATCCTGATGAGCATCTCTCTTGATGTTCTCTAGTAATCTTGTGTTGCTGACAGATATGATCACGTGGAAAAGACGATTGGAATAAAGTACTAGTATGTCGTTCATCAAAGTCCTTCGCCGCCCTAACTGTCACCTCCAGCGACCAATAATCTTTCGCCACTGTCTTCTCCATGGCAGCTGAGAATGCTCCTGGGCCGTCGCCGTCAACGTCAATACTTTCTGCGTCCCCTTTCACTCAGCCGAGCCATATAGACCTAACCCAGGATGAGGAGAATCACAATGACCACTATCTGACAGAGCACTCTGCTAAACGCATACGCTTGGACTCGTTTGCCCCGCGATTGGATCGCTCAAGTCGTCCGAGCAATTTTGGGGACCAACATGACTCCCATTCGAGTTCTCTGTCGCGATTGCCCAGCTTCAATCATAACCTTGGAATGCCCACCTCAGACATTCCTTTGGCGAATCCAGGCATTTCTCAGCCCGTATATCGTCCTGCTTTTGCTAACCCGTCTAGTTGTCTCCTCCCTCATCAATCACAGGTGCAATCACCTCCGCCTAACTCCCTCCATCCGCCCCCGCCCCTTGCTCACTCATCATCGATGCCCGCACCTTCTCGTCCACAAGTCATAGATCTCACACGCTCACCTTCTCCTCCACCATCCATGCAACAGCAACACGCCCCGGCATCCAGTTTACCTCTCGACTTACCCCCCAAAACGCCTGTGTGCATTGGACAGCTTAGTGCAACTGCCCTGGTACTCTACCCAGTCCCATATCTGCGTCAGCAAGATCCCTCGAATGAGTCGGAGTGGGCTCTCGTTCGTCTACAGTACGAATATAATCCGAACAAATCTGGTTCGTCGGAGACAGTTCATATCAAGGTGCCACCAGCACGTGGCTCGAACGGAGAACAGATCCCTGGTGAGGCTTTTGGAGTCGTCGAGCAAAAGGTTGCAGCAGCAATTGGCCCCATGCTGGGTAAGGGTCTCATCCGCGTTGACGCCAAAGTGCGCAAAGGACCTGCAAATGTGGGATTTCTGGCTGTATACAATCCGTTGTTGATCTAATCTTCCAACTCAAGCTCCCTATACTACCTCTTCAAATGCTTGTCTACACTCCGAAAGGAAATATACCCGTTGTTGGAAACTATCTACGTCAGGTTTCCCTTCTTCTGGATCATCCAACGTTCCCATACGACGTCCAGCGGCTTGTTAATTTCCATTATCATAATCCTCATAACCCTCCACCAGGAGGTCATAATCGCACGATTATGGCTCAAAACCGACTCTATGGATTGTCGTCGAGTACTAACTCCCGCTGGACCGCCCAAACTCCAGCAGGGAAAAGTATTGAAGTGCAGAGGCATCAGGTTGACGAGGTTTTCAGGAGTTTAAAAGATGGTGATGAACTTACCGAGACCGAACCGGGTAAGTGATCGTTTAATTGAGCCACGCAGTAATTACTTTACTTATGCTTTCAAAGCGCCAGAAGTTGCTACAAAGCTATATCCTCATCAGAAAAAAGCTCTCACATTTCTGTTGGAGCGCGAACGCGAAAAACCTGGTCCTGATGGGAATTTCTCTTCTCTTTGGCAGTCACGTGTAAACCCAATATCAGGACAAATTATGTGGTTCCATGTTATTACGGAGAAAGAAGTTCTACAGAAACCGACCGAAAGTAAAGGTGCCATCCTTGCGGACGATGTAAGTGTATCTGTCTCTAAATGTCTAAATGTCCGAATTGACGTCTGATGGGAAATCGGTAGATGGGTCTTGGGAAGACGATAACGTGTGTTTCTCTCATTGCGGCTACACTTGGATCAGCGAGGACTTTCGCAGCGACGCCTTTGGAGCTCCCTATTCCTCCTCGACCTCGAGAGAGTGACTCTGTGGATCCCAGTCATTTTGTCGGTAGTGTCTGGGGTATGCCAGCCCTAGACCCTGTTGTTTCACAGAAACAAAAGGCCAAAGATACCAAGTTGCAAGACAAGCTTGAAGCAGAGTATACACGCGCCTCACGAATCAAAACAAAAAGTCGTGCCACTCTCATTGTATGCCCCCTTTCTACTGTGTCAAATTGGGAAGACCAGCTCAGAGAACATTGGAATGGCGAAGTCACAGTCTTTGGAGGCAGTGGGGGCACTTGTGCACCTTCCACACCATCCCAATCAATGTCCCAGCTTAGTCTTACACTGCCCTCCATGGACGACGCTACCGAGGCCAAACCACTTCAAAGATTACGTTTGGGTTCTCCCCTTCGGGTCTACATATACCATGGAAATGCACGTAGGCCGGATCCTACATTTCTCGCTGACTTTGACTGCGTTATCACAACGTTTGCTACTCTGGCTTCCGAATATTCGAAGCAAAATAGGTGTACTACTCTTGCAGATGAAGACGAAGATGAGGGGGCCAGCAGTGATACGATTGGAGCTGAGTTCGACGAACAAGGGAATCAGATCGTGAAAGTACCAATAACCAAAAAGAGTGGTTTGAAGAGGAAGAAGTCTGCCATAACTGGGCCTGGGAACTATGAAGCAACTAGTGCACTTCAGAGTGTTCATTGGTTTCGTGTAGTCCTCGACGAAGCACAGTAAGTGCTGCTTTTACTCAGAGAGTCCTTTTCGTATTGATGTGCAATCATAATGCAGCTCTATCAAAGAAACCGGTACTGTTGGTAGTCGTGCCTCGTGCGATTTAATGGCCGACAGACGTCTATGTCTAACTGGAACTCCTGTACAAAACAAGTTAGACGACGTGTTTGCTCTTATCAAGTTCCTCAGGCTGGAACCATTTAATGACAAGAACATTTGGACGGAATTTATCGGTAGCCCGGTGAAATTTGGACAATCGCTGGGAATCGCACGCCTTCAAACAATTATGAAGTGCATTACCCTTCGTCGAACTAAAGAGACGATGAATCAAGATGGTCAGAAAATTCTCGCTTTGCCTCCTAGGCGAGATGAGCTGCGTCTTCTCAAATTTGCCCCCGGGGAGCAGAAAATTTACGACCAGTTTTTCAACGAGTCCAAAGCTGAATTTACGGAAATGACCTCGAGAAACGAGGTGATGAAGAATTATGTTTTCATTCTTCAGAAAATTTTGCGGCTTCGTCAGATCTGCGATCATTTTGAACTTGTCCAAGACAAGAGCCCTGATCAAACTGCCTACCAAGAAACTACTGCATCATATGAAGATCTCGTCGCCGAGATTTCCAAAGACGGACTAAATACAATGCGCGCTGCAGCTATCTTCGCCATCTTGCGCGAATCGGCAACAACACAATGCGTCGAATGTGGTGTAGAACTTTGTACATCTGCTTATACGCAAGGGGACAGTTTTGAGAACGACGGTCCCTCGACCTCGACCGCGAAGCGAGGTCGCAAGGGTAAAGGTCCTGCCTCTCGAGGATCAACTCGAGCCAGCAGTCCAAGCAGTCCGCGGCCCATCTTGACGCGATGTCAACACCTTTTCTGCCTTGAGTGTTATCGCAATTCAATATGTCCTGGGTGGCCAGACGTGAATTTTGACGCTAGACGGTCTTGTTCGGCTTGCCAAACTGGACTCGCTCCACTAGACGCAGTCGAGATTAAGGCAGATTCGTTGGATGCACCGCCCTCGAAGAGGAGGCCACAGAAGCGTGAAAAGAGGCAAAAAGGAGTTTCTACAGAACCATTTCAATCATCTACCAAGGTGGATGCACTAATGGCTGATCTCATGAGTTTTTCTCGGGCCAATCCGCACTCAACAAATTATGATCCTTCTTCTATTGAGGTTCAGATGATCGACGCTAAAGGAAATCAAGTGGATGATGGTGTGGTGAAAACCGTTGTGTTGTACGTCGAGTCCTCCAGATGCGCGATTTGGACACGCTGAAATCAATCATTTCCAGCTCGCAATGGACCACTATGCTTGACAAGTATGTCTCATTTTTTCTCGTGATTTCGTCTTAACTGAAATTTTGTCAGGATTGAGGATGCTTTAGAGCAACACTGTATTCAATATGATCGATTAGACGGTACGATGAAACGTGATGATCGAACGCGTGCTATGGACGAATTAAAATACAATCCACGGTGTGAAGTTTTGCTAGTTAGTTTGAAGGCAGGAGGTGTCGGTTTAAACCTTACTGCTGCACAGCGAGTGTATCTAATGGATCCTTACTGGTATGCATATACGCAGACGGCCAGTCACCGAAAGCTAATGTTAGCTTAGGAATCCTGCTGTCGAGAATCAAGCGGTGGATCGTATCGTGCGTGGACTAATCCGATATGGATATGTTCTCAATATCTGACAAGTATCTCCAGCACCGTCTTGGACAGACAAGACCCGTTACAACCGTCAAATTGATTATTGAAAACTCCATAGAGGCTCGGTTATTGGAAGTGCAGAAAAAGAAAACTGAGCTTGCTAATTTGACCCTCGGCGGTAAAAATTACAGCAAGGCGGATTTGATGCAGCGGAGGATGGAAGAGTTAGAGCAATTGTTTGGTTAAAGGGCACCGGTATCACACATTTTTATAATACTACTTTACATTCTAGTGCGCCACCTTGGTCCCCGTACAGTAATTATTGTCACATGTAATTCAATAAAGAAACACACACTTCAAGTTGGACTTTTGATTCAGAAGGCAAAGTGGGCAACGTTCTTCCTGGATCCGAAAAGATAAACTGGCAAAAAGTCAATAACAACTACAGAAATGGAACTGCCAACATACCGATAACTTGGCTCACAAACAATCCTATAGTAACACCTGCAGCAACCGATATCATACGTAAAGCTAAAGAGAAACCGCCAGAGTACTGTTCAGCTGAGCTATGGTATGTCTGTGTGAGGCCACCTCCTTGAGCTATTCCAGACTGAATTCAGGGGTGTTATACGCGAACAACAGCTATTACGTGTTTGACATACAGGAACCAGAAACAGGACGCCTGTAACCATTGAGGTAAAAGCTGTTCCACGGACTAGTCGAGAGTAAAGGTTTCCAAGGGTTCCAATAACGAAAGCGCCCGTGGCTGATATGAGATCAATTCTGCCCGGAAGAGCGATGCTTGTAGCTCGATTTGCGGCGTAGGCACAACAGGAAAATGTCACCATTACTAAGAGCTGCCATTGGTCCCACGCTTGAAGATTCGACAACGAAGAACATGTCGAATAGATTGGTACAAGGAAGAACATCGCCCACCACGGTAATGGTTGCTTGAACCAGGGTTCGGAGGGATCACGTGGACAGCCTTTGACATGAATAAAACGCATATTTCCTTCTGAGTCGTGTAACTGTCACCTTTGATGAGGTCTAGGATCTGGCTGGAATTTCCTTGAGCGAGAACTCCAGATATATGCTTGAAAGGCGTAGTTCCATTGACCATCGTAAAAGTCCCATGAGTGTAAACCATGTCCGTCGGAGTATTTCCACGATAATACGCACGACGTGCACGCCGATCTATAACCAGGTACAGGTCAGACCCTATGGTAAGTCCAAAACCCTGTAAACACAATTGAGCGGGCAGGCAGATCAAAACGCATTGAAGATGAAGCTCGCCAAGAACAAGGTATATATGATAGCGTATACAATTCTGACAGAACCACAGAAAATGTTCCTGGACATGAGTTCAAGGGCACTAGTTACTGAGATTGAAAGCAACCAGGATGAATGAAAGTGAAGAACGTTGAAATTGAATTACGCACACACAGTAAAACCAGGAAGGATCAAGACGACTCCAGCCGAGGAAATTGCACTGTAACAGAACAAGTGGCCAGGAATACTACTCAGACCTCGAGCTACAAATGCTACTATAATCGACACGGATATCCTACCGATGTGATATCAACTCCGCAAAGACAAACGTTAGACTTCAAACTACTCACTCATACACATTCGCATACATGGAGCTTTTGTTAGCTGCATTCAGCCCAAGATACTGTAAACAGCACGCGCAGGCTCCGCTGATCCATAAATCAACCGCTGATCCTCCAAAGGACAAGACGCATATGATGGCGGCACAAACAAAGGCGAGAGCACAGCGAATAAGAAGAGGATAAATGGGAGGAGACTGCAAGAGCTTCCTAAGAGCTTCAGTCCCAGCCTCAGCACTCATGTTGTCGTGCAGCACATCTCGATAGATCATATGGACCTTGTGAAGAGAACTTAAGGCGATACGACCTGTGGCGCGCACAAAATGTGTACGGCTAGATCTGGTATCCCCATTTCGTATAGATACAATGATCATGTTAGGCAGGTGAACAAATTCTTGAGCAATATAAGAAAGCATGTGGGGGCCGAGAGGTCACTAACCAGCCTGTGTGTCGAGGATATCAGAGGCTGCCTTGAGCTGTGATTCAATGCGATGAGAAGGCGCTCCAAAGGATAACAAAGCTTTGGCAAGTTTCAATATAAACTTTCGTCTAGTCGTGACGTCTGTGCATGGCGTCAGTAAAGCAGGGTAATCGAGTTTCAGCGAGTAATACTGACCTTCAACGTTGTTGACAATAGCCGTTCCTGTATTCTTTGTATGGACAATGTTACGAAGGGGACGCAGAGTATCCACTACTGACGACCATTTTGTATTTTTTCTAGACATGACGGTTGTTGCAGTAAGAAAGTGATCACGATTGCTACATAGTTGGCTACAAAATCAAACATTACATAAGGGCGGCAGTCCATCGATGAGAAATACATGTACAGAAAGCATATTACCAAATTTGAGGAACAGGTGGCATGTAGTCGTTTGGTAACAAGAACGCATCCATTCCGTTTTGAGTGAAGGAATTTCCGCCCAAACTTTGATCCGATATCCAAACAGGCAACTGCTCATTTGCAGTTGTTTCAAATCCTCGCCAGATGTGCTCTGCGTCCGGCATACTATGCTGGTAGGGTTGTTGGTGTTGCATTTGCTGTTGCTGGTGGTGCGGCATATGATGCTGATGGGTTAAAGTTCCACTACCCACATGCTGACCATGCACTTGGTCAGAAAGAGAGGGATCATATTGAGAGGCAAATGCGTCTTGATGCCTCTGATGGGGAATTGGACCAGGGCCCGATATGGTCCCAGCAGGATGATCTAAAGAGATTGGCATGGGCCGGTGAGGACCACGCGTGTTCTTTGGAGAACGGGATGTTGATCCAGGTTTTCGCTTCTTTGAGCGCGTCAACATGAGCTGAAGCGTCAACGCGTAGCGCTTCCCGGGAACTATAACTTAGATATCAGGATGTCATCTCAAACTGAGTTTGCCGTTTCACCTTGTGACATAAGAGTGGCCAATCGTTCAACCTGTGATCTGATCTCGACGACATTACAGTCGTTCGGGCTAGTCAGGTTTAAGACGATGTCCTTGAGGGTCATGATTGAAAAACATACAATAGTCGGGCCAAACGCAAAAGAAACGATGCAGCGAATGTCGCTGTTGCATGGGTATAATGAACCGCTTTACGAGGCAAGATTGGAAGCCTGCTGAAGGAAATAGGTAGACTACACACCATATTTCATGCCTTCCCGATAAGCCGGAGAGTTGACAGTAATGTCCAAACCTTGGTGGGCAATCTGAATAGAGCGAATAGCAAGTTGCCGCTGTGAGGGAGGCATATTTTGAACATCTTCGGGTCCATCAATTCCCCTTAAGGCAGTGGCATTGTGGAACAACTCAGCATGCAGATGCTGAATTTGAAGACTTTGGCGATAGAAATCTAGGTTAGATGTGAATGACTAATCGCTTGAGTATCAATCATGTTGCAGACCTGCATCCTCGTATTTTTGAGAGAACGCTTGGTCCCAGACCTTGAACCAGGTATTGAATTCACCATCTGCCTCCCGAAGGCGTACAAAGTGCTCTTCTCTAACGGGACCCTCAATAGGAGACATAGCATTGTGAACTCTCTCCCGGATAACCATAAGTTCGACAGTAGAAACAAGGCGCATGTCATCCTCAATTGCCAGAGGATGCTGGAGAAGCATTCGACACTCTTGTATTGTTTCGTCTTCTTTCAAGACAGCTGGTCGTCCAGTACCGTAGGAAAGCCTGTTCAAAAATGTTCAAGATATTTTCATCGTAAATCAAAACACTGACTGATGTTCAAAAAGATATAAACAAAACCATGCGCGAGCAGCGATAACAAGTTCTTTGTCTTCGACAGGGTCTACTTTGTGGGCTTTCATGCGTCGAAGAAGCCGTGGCCAAGCTTTGTGCATCGCTTTACGAAATATAAAGAAGAACCCCCTTTTTGCACAAAAGAAGGCTTACAGAGCTCCATAGCCATGCGCACCGCATGACCGCCGCTGAGCCAACCGTTGTCGGACCAACCCGCAACAAGAACTGGTCGAGCAGTCTTATTACATTTCAATAGACGGAGAAGATCCACATACTCATGGCTTGAACCGCTTCACTTCGCATCACAGGTGCGAAGAGGGTCGCGCACGAAATCGCCTGAACTTCTTCTAGTATTCTAGTATAAACCTCGCTCGCAGTTCCTAGTGCGAGTTGGTCAACGAAACAATTAAGGAACTTGTTACACATACCTCCGCCATCGCGGACACGAGCTGCAACCATACAGATGCAATCGACAGCGAAAGGAGAACGTTCATGAAGAGCATCGAAGGTATCATGAACCTCGTCAAAGACAGGTCTGCAATTTTTAGTTGACGGTCTTGATGGTGAGAAGAAAAAATACTAACAAAAAAGTTGAACATCCGCGATAGAAGCTGTGTAGAATGAGGCTGTAATGAGGCCCGACTCTGAGCAAGTATGAATGACGAACATAGAGAAAAGTTCCCGCGCTTCATCCTCTGAAATGATGTTCTTTGTCACCACTGCAGATAGCTATGAATAACAGAAAAATGTTATTATATGACGGAAGTTACCGTCAGGGAAAGTCAAGTTACGATGCCTATGGCGGATTTTTCTGCGCTTGAAAGGCCTTCCTTGTCGATCAGGAGATGGTGTACGGGCGCGGCTCTGTGGTCCGCTGCTATCTCCGTTTTCCTAATTCAGGAAGTGACAAGTCTGCATCACATTTGGCTATTGTTTGTGCTTACTCTAGCAGCCCTTTCAATAGCTACATCAGCCAAACCTCTGAGTACTTCCCAAGGTGCAACGAGGCCGGAAGCAGGTAGTTCTCCGTTGTCTTCGTCATCAACATCAGACGAATTCGCGCTGGCTGCGTTCGATGTTGCGTGTCTCTTCATCCCGGATGTTTGATGAGACGTTTGATTCCGTGGCATGGGATGCAGATGTTGGTTTTCCGGGGCTTGGTATCGGAGGGAAGAAACATTACTCTGTGCTGTAGGGGGTCCCATGGACGATATGCTTGAGAACGGAGGCAATACTGGTCCTTGTCCTGAGCCGTGGTTATAAGCATGAGGGCCTTGATGAGTGGCGTATGATTGGGGGGGTATCATTGAGAAACTTGAGTCAGTAGTGGATGGAACTTGGGGAGGCATAGAACCCTGTTTGAATAAATTGAGCGTTATGACACATTCTAGTGTTCTTCAATATCGAACAAACCTGGTGAGATGACGAAAATGCAGCTGATACCCCTGGAGGTGATGGATGCATTTCGGAGATATGTTGATGGGCAGCAGTTGGCGTTGACATTGATGGCGAATTTATGTTGGGCGAGTGTTGATGAAAAGATTGAGGGTATGCAGAAGGTGATCGAGCAAGAAAACTTCCGCCTCGTAGATGAGCGACTAATTCTGTGAGGGTGTTTGAAATAGTCGTTTGGGTTTGGCGTATATCAGCAACGTGAGCCTCCAAACTCCGAATACGCCTGAGCAAAGGCGTTAATTATGTGGGCATGTCAGGCAGTGTCTACATTATTTAACTTACTCAAGACCAGCTTCTCCAGTCAAAGTAGCTTCTCTCGAGGGCTTTTCAAACAGGCACTCAATATTAGTGTTGCGACACCGTTTACAGGGTGGGTTATCAGCACCCTCGCATCTCATCTTCTGTTTTCGACAAGCATTCTGTGGGGAGCGATGAGGTGCGTAGTGTAAAGAGTGCGAATGGACTGACACAGGCTCCTAATTACACCATGAAAATGAGAATAGTCCGTATAACTCTGACAATGACGGATGGGAGAGCTTACGGGGGACACGGTTGAGGGTTTTGACGACTGGTTTGGTATCGCGTTTTTCTGGCTTCTCGTCGATCTCCAGTTTTTGGGGTGCCGAGGCACCTCCAGAGGAGTCCATTGCGCTTCAACGTTTTGAGTAAGGCAGGCAAAAAAGAAAGGTAGGAGATTACGAGGGAAGTCAACTTGAACCCACAGGGACAAATTGAACACCAATTTGGAAATATGTCAACGACCTGCAACAAACAACACCATTGCGCTATAGATACGATCTCGAGATAAACGTTGTCTTACTCCATTCTTACACTTTGTTTTGAACAAATTATTGGAAGGCTTGCATGAACTCTTTTGGTTATTTTATCAGAGTTCATTTTGAGATCGCAAGTATCAGTCAAGTACTAGTATTACGCGGACACCATATTCAAGTTGACCATCCATTGAACGTTTGCATCTTGAACTTTTGAAGTCTAGCGCTCTCTTGGAAGAACGACAAATTAACAATTGTTTGAATTCGAACTCATGATCAGCTTGGCGATGTCAGTACTTATGTAGTGCGAGGGATCACAAGGCGGAACTTGAAACACAGTCAAAGTGTCACTGCGCGTTAGACTTTGCACACATTCCTGACTATATCATGGATGCAGCATTCCGCAAAATCGATGTTGATCAGTACGATGAGGATGTACTCCACGAGTCTGAGATATACGATACAGATCCACGAGATCCCTACCAAGTACTGGAAGAAGCGAAGCAACGACAAGCCACTGTCCGCACCGTACTCGCGAGGTGGGTTAAGGTCTGTTTTCGGCGCACTCTGACCAAAATCATCCTTGCATCTTGCAGAAACGATATCGTGGGAGCCCTGTCAATAATACTAGAGAACGTGCCTTATGGTCCTAACGTTGACCAGGCAAAGGTGCATTTGAATGCATACTTTTGATTAGCTCCTCGGCTCATTTATACGACAGGATGTTACATTGCAGACCCTGCTCACCATTTTGAACACGACAAAGTCCACTGATATACCCGCTGTCATCAAATCACTATCGCAAGACTCCCAAGACACGCTGATGAAGTACTTATACAAGGGGATGGCGATGCCAGGATGGGGCGATATCAGTGGCAGCGTCCTGCTTGGATGGCACGAAAAGGTGAGTCATCCACTTAGTACTCTAGTCGTTGAGCTAATCCATCGGCAACCATGCCATTAGCTGACAGAGATTGCAGGAACAGGTTGCATTGTACGAACAATGACAGACCGACGACTTGTGTAGACTCCTTGTACGTTCAATTATTCCACTTTTTACGGGTCATTCTCCATTGAGAAGTGTGAGGACGTCGTGATTTGCAATTGCTACGTACCGTTTGACCTCAATCTGGTGAGATGATGATTGCTGCGATTCAGAGGTGACCCGGGAACAGTATCTACCTGACCTTTTACCAAATTGTATACCCAGTGTTGTGCCAAGATGTATGGATCTCTCGGAATCTATCCTTGTTTGGTAAGTCTCGCAAGGTTTTCCAATACAAAAGGTCGGCTCATTGGCTCAAATGGTTGATGGACTTGCTTTCAATATTTCTTTCTGTATTTCTCTACTTTCGGCCGACTATCAGATTAGTGATATATCATAAAGCATCTTCAAAAGCACTTTCATTCGACCCCGAAAACCGCCTCACTTCCGCCGGTTTATGCGGCGGTCCCTCGCATTTGAGCATCAAACCGAGGTGAACCATACCCTGGTATGTTGATTTCCACTCTTTCAATTTCTTCACGCACACATTATCAATGATTTGGAAAATCGCTGTTTTATACTGTGAACGGACTGTCTCCGTATGGCTCTCGCCTTCCACGTGGCTGGAGTCCTACTTTGAATGGATTTGATATGAGCTCTCTCGCCGTCGCGGTCCGTCAATGTGCTTTCTCCACGATGGGAATTGGATGTCGGCAGCACTCTCACGTCACACGTGGTATATATGGGGGCAGAACCTCGTAAAGCTTATTCATCATAAATGGCTTTGATTACGATAAAAGAGAATGGTATTGTCTATCAATGTCGACAAGGTTTACGATATTATCGGTGCCGTAGGAAGGCAGATTCAACATCTGCCGCTGTGTATTCAAGATTGATTCCAGTATCTGAGTAGCACTGAGCGATTCTCTTGTTAAAGAGATCAGTGATCCTCAAAAGTTCTTCTTCACAAGCCTTCCAAACTCCGACAAGGACCGTTCCAGGAACGATTCCACTACTCTCTTCTGAGGTTGCCTTCCCCGACGCTTCTGAAAAGTGTTTTCCAACCCGAATAAATAGAGTATCCACATGTTTTCGTAGGTCCTTAGAGGAGTACTCTCGGACAATCTTCCGGAGTGCGTTTCTGTTATATATATTGTTGCTCGCGACTTCGGTTGGAGCAGTAGTCTTCAAAAGACGCTCGACGCCTTCAAAATAGTCCTTGAACGCACTTGAGCATCACACTAGGGGGAAACATGTGAAGAGCATACAATGATTCTGGAGAAAGGTCTTCTGAGTATGATTTTAACATAGGCGCCTAGATTTTCATCATAAATGGACTCCGCTTGACGACAAAATGTGTCGACGGAACCGGCCTCCAACTTTGAAGTTTCGGCAACGAAATGGTGCATATTTTCTTTGTTTTGTCGTGTGACAACACGATAAGTTGATTCTCAATGCGCAAGGTTGGTGAAGCATACCTATTAAGATGACATGGTAATTGAGTTGACCCTTGTCTTCACCTTCTCCGTCCATCTTCGCCATCTGTTTCAGAGAGTCAAATATTGACTGGACAATCTTTTCATATGCTGTGTCCACATTGACACGTATTTCAAGGCCGTCAGCACCAGCAAGCTGATTTTCCATTAGCCCAACATATGTTGGAAATTGCTTCACGAAGTGAGCGACTCCTTGCCGTTTCTTGCTGCTCAGCTTCGTTTGTTCGATGTCGGTTATTTGTTTTTTCTAAGGAGATAGAAGTTGACTGTGAGAAGACAGATCGAATTTCAAACTTACGACATGGCGCTCAAAAATACTTTTGAGTCGAACGTGTTGCTTTTCCAGTATTGTCACGAAAAACTGATTGGTTCTGTCTTGTGCATCCACAAGGAAGCGCTCAAGGCATACAATAATACCAACGACTTCCCTGCAGTAATAAGGTCATTAGTAAGGCCAAACATATAATGGCATCCATTCTTACAGATTGTCTTTGTCCAAAACACTGTCGAGCCATACCTTGAGCTCGGCAGGCAAAAATCCAAAAATAAGTTCCATGGATCCTCTGACCAACTTGAGCGTCGGTTGGCTGAGGCTAGCAGCCCGGGAAGCTTGCCGCCTGAAGTAATTATCGAGGCCCTTATAATCTGCAAAAGTCAAACCAGCTTCGTTGATCTGAAGAAAATCAGTGATGAATTCATTCTCCCTATAAATGGCCGGCGCCAATTGCTCCAGAACGAGACGAAATACCTGAGACCTTGTTAACGCACCGTACCAGCTAAATAAGATGTTGATTGACTAACTTCTGACGCCCTAGAATCACCGTCTGTTACTTTGTCTTTATCTCTATTTCGACCTTCGATGGGAGAACGTATTATAGTTCCCGCTCTACGCATGCCCGCAGTTCCCTTCGATGATCCACTCGTTAGAGTTGAACTAAAACCTGGTTTCTCTGCTGTGAATTTCATCTAAGCAAAATAGTTGAGAGGACAGACAGTGGTCATAACCCTCCTGAGCTTTCTTAACGAAGGTGACGTATGTCGAAAACAAGGTTTTCATTTGCGTGCTATGTAAACCACTGGCCGCCGAAAAATACGCCTGTTAATTGTACAATGTAGACATCAGTGGACTTTGCTGGCCTTTACGTACCGCGCATAGTTTCGCATAAACAGTCTCGTCCATTTCTTTCAGATAGAGCACTAAGCCTGAATATCGCCCAAGATAAGCTTCCATCCCTTCATGAGAAACTAAAGTTGGTTTGTGCCGTCCTGACGCGGACTTCATTCCTTTCGTATCGCTTAGGAGCAACGTCGACTAGTTTGGATGAGAAAGGGAGTTGAAAACTAGAAGATAAAACCCACCTGGGCAGTGAACATTATAGATAGAAAGTCGAACAATCGTTTACAGAACTGGGCGTTGTATGTACGGTATTCTTGCAGTCGCTCCATCGTGGCGGCCATGTCTACAGCATTCAGAATCAATCGAGGGTTACGTTATTCCAAAGCTACTATTGAAGTACCAGTGTCACGACCTGCTTGCAGCGCTTTATAGAGTTCGACTGCAGCTTCCTCTAATCGTTCCATACTTTGAGGTTTCTCCAGGGATTCCTGTGTCAGTGTGACCAGCGAACCTTGATCAACGTTCACGGTTTGCTGAAACACAATTTTGTTGAGATTCTCACTAGAAGAAGAAGACACGAACCAAAAGAGTTTCAAGTTCGGCAAGCAAAGCTCGCTGGTTCTGGGTTTGAACCTGCAAACCTCGGTTTTGCGACTGGATGTACAAAATATCATCATCGACCGTCTAAACTTTCATCGTTATCAAGGAGTTTAGTCAATGAAAGGGATCTTCTCACGTTGAGATGAATCTTGTAGGATGAAACAAGACTATCCATGTCATCCAATTCCAAAACAGCTTCGTCTAGATATTTGAGCACGATGCCTATTCGATCATCGGATTCCAAGAATGAGTGTATATTAGCCTAGAAATTTATTGAGTTTCATGAACAGACTCATAATAATCAGAGCACCTTCTCAAGAGCCATCAATTCATCAAGCAGACGTGCCTCTATGAGATCTGCAGCCCCTCTTGAGGATTTCCGAGTAAGGACGTCATCACTCGCCCATTCGTAACCTTCAATCATGTCCTCAACATTAGCCATAGTCGCCGAAGTATTCTCGTCTTCGCCTTCATTTTCCACGTTGATACCTGTACCTTCAGAAATCAATTGATCAAGAGCGACTTGGTTGGCAGGATCGTAGAAGGATATACGAGCATTTTGATCACGACGAAGCACTGTCTCAGATATAGTCTGGATATTACTTCTCTCATTTTGCGAAGGCCGTGTTATTGCCGGGACAGATACTGGGGTCTGTGTCGCTGGATGATGAGACACTAAGTACTGGGAGGACATAGCTGAGCTGCTCTCTTCGGTTTGTGGTGACCTTTCGATATTGGAAGAACGAGAGGTCATCACGTTCATCCCTGATGCTCCGTTGTCTGTATTTGGAGGACGCAAAAGTTGGGAACGGCTTCCAACTGGTTGAGGAGGTATACTGACTGATGGTGGTCGGCTTGCAACCAAGTCTCCGGTGTTGTTTGTCTGCTGAGCAACAGAGCGGCTAGTGAGACTCGGAGAAGGTGCTCGTGAAAGAGATCCTGCTCGTAAATGTGTTGTAGTTGTTGAGGATGAAACAAACTCGCTTTCTCGATTAACAAGGGTGGGAGTGAATGGTCGTAAACTACTGGAAGATCTTTTAGCAGCCCGAGAGTCTGCCTTGCGATTAAGAGGCGGAGAAAATCGTGACATATGAGAAATCAATCACCTGAAGATATCTGAGTATTTTGGAAACCCTCGAGTTGTAATGTGGACCCTGGTGCAACGACGTAGAAAAGTTGTATAAGAGCATCTAGGAAATTGGTTTGGTCCAACTGATTCTCTGTCTGCCACCGGTATGTTCGAGATAAGGTAATATTGAAGGAAAGAGGCTACTAAAGGGAATGTATCGTTTGCACCGGTTCCAACATGCAAGCACATACATTGATCACTTGTATTGCTCGAAGTTCTGGTAATCTCCACGTCTTGCCAACAGAAAATGTGCCATTCGTATTGAGTTTTGACTTATGGATGAATCCGCTCCCATTGTTGGCCTCTAGAATTCCATATGTGGTATCACAATATGCTATTCGGTTGTCACGTACGAGATAGAAGAATATAACGTGGCTTCCTTCCACCACCACCTTCAGTTCCAGCATCCTCCCATATCTTGACGTGCGAGACGTAAGTTTCTTCGAGATTTCCTGACGCATTCCTCCTGGAAAAGACTGATGCAATAATCCTTTGACGATGGTCAGTCATGAATAGTGCGATTCGAGCCCTTAGTTCAATTCGACTGTACTCTCAAGATCTCAAGTGTAGCATTTACGATCATGTGACGTGATGACCAAGCCTGAACACTTCTGACGTACAAGTCCCCTTGCTCACCCCCCCCCCCGGACACATCACTTGCATGTGTGCGAATTTTTTTGACATTAAGTTCCCACCCAAGCACGTCATGTGACCGGTCCGAACAATCAACAAGTCTTGGATTGTCCGGACCGTCTTTCTCCTATTCACAACTCCAAAGTTTTTGAATACAACAGATTTTGCATATACAAAGTTTCATCTGGACTCCAACGCCATATTGAACGTAGTGCGTCAAGGGATGTAACCATCGGTCTTGATTATCACATGAAGGTAATCAAAGAAATAGCAGTCCATCCAGCCAAAAGATGGGAACACTGAACGGTTACCTACAGATACCTGTTTTCGAGTTGTATATGTAGTGTATAAGGAGACCCGGGGCATACAGCCAGAAGTAATAGATTATGTGTCCGATAAGTCCTCCAAAAAGAGCTGGACTGTATAACAGGTTCATAGTAAGTGATCTACAAAGCTTTAGACGATGAGCCGCCGAAGTTGATTGAATTGGCTCGATGTAGCCCGCTCAACCTCCCCATTCCTTCGTACTTGGTAACAATTTCCCCTCCATTTAACTTCATTTCCGAAAATTGCAAATAGAAATATGGGTAATGCGAGCAGCTCGCGAGCGGCCCATGCGGCTAAGAATTTCCAACGGATAGCAGCTGGTAAAGGGTGCCCAGCAAGAGACGCGTAGATATCCAGATCGATCAATAGCCAGATGGTATAATGGAGTATAATGACGATCCATGATGAGATATTGAGGAAGTGACTAAACGACAAACTTGCAATGATGGAGAGTACAACGGCCTCTGTGAATGGCTCAAGGAGTGTCGCAACAAGTACCATGTGCTTCCGTACGCGAATCCAGCGCACCCGACGCCAAAAATAATCAGCAAGAGTCATGTTTCCCACGATGTTGCGTGCAACATCACAAGACAAATCGTGACGGAGCCCGAGCTCGTGCCAAAGTGCGCTCGCAATCATGTTGTCCTCGGCAAGAAATCGGCCAAAGGCTGGAAGGCCACGAGGTCGAGAGTCTAAGTTGATTTTATCCGCAGATAGAGGCTTAAGAGTTCCGCTAAGGAGTTCAATGTCTGAACGACGGTACAGGTTAGATTTACCAACAACGCATGAGTCTAAGGCAACAGTATTGATTGCAATATACATCTTGGCGTGATTTGTATTGAGAAAGGCCTCTTCCAATCTTGAACCTAATTTGGCCTCGTTCGCAAATGCGAATGGCACATGATGGACAACCGCGATTCTACGATGAGGGGCAGAGCATCCGGACGAAGGCGGACCTTCAAGAACATCAACGGAACGCGCAAGGGTACCCGGATGAACCATAACATTCGAATCCAAAACCCATAAAATGTCGTTGGAAGCTTGCCGATAGGAACGAATCAGGTTATTGACTTTGGGGTTTATGCCGATAACCTCCTCCCCTAGACAACGTACGTGCTCAGAAGCATTTTTCATCATCCGCTAGAAACAGTTTCACCTATAATAATCTCTGTCTTGATATGAGGGTACTTCAATATCAAGTCTCGGACGATAGGAAGAGCTTGATCATTCATTTCTGCGACGGAAAATATGATCTCGAAATTCGGGTACTCTTGTTGAAATGTGGATTCCAAATTTTCGTAGAGGTTTGTGTCTAGCCCTTTCAAAGGCCGAAGTATAGAAACCCCTGGTGCAGAGGCAGAGCTTGCAAGGGGAGATCTAGGACGTATTCGATACCTATGTCGGCTGGAATAGTGTCGATTAGGTTCAAGGCTTAAAGGTAACATGTGTCATACGTACGCAGCCCAGCAACCCAAGAGTCCAAGAGCCAATAGACATAGATACCAGATTATTCCAAGAAAAGATAATCCAAGGACCACCAGGTCAAGGTTACCCTGATACATTGACTGGTGAAATCTTGGTGAAATGCAAAGTTGTAGAACTCGCCTAAATGTCACGTGGACGGTCCGAACTTCCCAGCTCTTGGCCGGCCGTGAGATTGATATATATACTTACCTGCCACCTCAGGCCTCAGACTTGAACTGTTCTTCCTCTCTGGTTGACTTATATTTTCCGCGTCATCACACAATGGAACGTGTCAAACAAGTTGCAGCTCATTTTCGTAGTCTATCATCAGGACGTGCGACTCTAGAACTTAAGAGCCCCGATGACGTTGTCATTACAATGGCCATTCGTTCTCCGCTATGTAAAGCGAAGAAAGGCGGCTTCAGAGATGCAAGGTTTGTCAAATATCAGTGAGAAAGATACGAATACCATTAAATTCCGTCTTTATAGGACGGATGAGCTTCTGCTCGAGATGTACAAGGTGCTTCCATTGATTTACCTCCAGCTTAATTCTTTAAATCTTTCAACACGTTCGATATCCAGCATTCCATTGCATACTCTGGCATTGATCCATCTCTTGTCGGAGATATTTGCGTCGGAACTGTCCTTACCACGGACGCGATGTATGTTGCCCGGGCTGCGGCTCTAGCAGCTGGTTTTCCAGATACAGTTCCAGTGCAAGTAGTCAACAGATTCTGCTCCAGCGGTCTCATGGCAATCACGACGATTGCTAATCAGATTCATAGCGGACAGATTCAGATAGGCCTTGCTGTCGGCATCGAGAGCATGTCCGAGAAGTAGGTAACTTGAAATTGTGGCTGAGAATGACTCAGACGGTTTCCAGCCCCGACAACGGTGGCCCGTCACAAAGTGAATTGATTTCGGTCAACACAGCAGCGAAAGACTGCCAGGCGCGCATGGGGTGGACGAGCGAGAACGTAGCTAGCGACTTCAACATCACTCGTGAAGAGCAAGACGAATATGCTGCAACTTCTTTCCAGCGTGCAGAGAATGCGCAGAAGACGGGTTGTCTTGCAAACGAAATAGTTCCATTCACTGTCTTCCAGAAAGATCCTTTGACTGGGGATCGTAAGTTGGTCGTGGTCGACAAGGATGATGGTATCCGGGCTGGTACGACGAAGGAGAGTCTTAAGAAAATAAAGCCCGCGTTTCCGCAGTGGGGAAACTCAACGACAACAGGGGGAAATGCAAGCCAAATCACAGATGGCGCTGCTGCTGTTCTGCTGATGAAACGAAGAAAGGCAGAAGAACTAGGTCTGAAGATACTCGCAAAATATCAAACGACGGCCCTTGCGGGTCAGTAAACTTGCTTTTCCATTTGTTGCCTTTCTGACTATTCCAAGGTGTACCTCCGCGTATCATGGGTGTTGGGCCTGTATATGCTATTTCCCGGGCCATGAAAGACTGCAATATCACTCTCGACGACGTAGATCTGTTTGAAGTCAAGACCTTCTTTTCACGCCTGGATTTACCGCTAACCGCTTGACCATCTCAGGTTAATGAAGCTTTTGCATCTCAATGCGTCTACACTATCAAGAAGCTTGATCTACCAAGGTATCATGTTGTGCATACTCCAAGTTCTAACTAACGATGGTATGTTTGCAGGGAGAAGGTAAATCATCAACTTTGCTCATTCGTTGTAAGACAATGAAACATCAGAAATAGGTAAATGTCAATGGAGGGGCAATCGCTTTTGGCCACCCTTTAGATGAGTATTGTCTTTGCTAAAATGTAACTCTTTTTCTAACTTCCTTTGCTTCTTTCACGTTGTACCGGAGTTCGACAGGTTGTTACGGGACTTCATGAGCTCTCCCGGAGGAAACAGAAGGTATCCGAGTAGTGTATTTATAGAGGAAAATATCGATCTGACGCACACAGATTCTCGTGACTTCGATGTGCATCGGCACAGGAATGGGTGCGGCAGGAGTATTTGTAGGAGATTCATCGTAAATGTCAGTCGGTCCGTCTCATTAGTTTACTCTGTCATGACTCGAGGCGATTGACATTTCACATGTATGGTCATGAAGCAGTAGTTTTCGAATGAAATTTTAGCATTGGAAATAAATAGACTGCATATCCTTACCGATGCGATACAATAGGTAGATATCAAGCATAGTAATATAAAGGTTGTCGTACGAAGTATGCGAAAATCCCAGGCAATACATACCAAGTACTCTTTGTCTGTAGCGTAGCTTGTCGTCGACCTGCCAGTGACAGTGAAAGATTTAATTTCACATTGGTTGTGAGTAAAAGTAATGGATCTCAAATGGTCAACACGTGGTCAAACAAACCTACTTTCTTTCTCCCATCACCTTGTCCATTCTCTGTCTTTCTTTCAACTTTTTCGCGCCCTCCCTTCCTCAGTATGTCTGCAAACTACAACACTGTAGACAGTCATCCTTCACCTTATGGTGCTGGTGATCCTTACTATAATGAATCTTCTGGTTACATCACTCCTCATCCAGTGAAGAAGCGTATGAGTAACTGGGTCAAAATCGGCGTTCCTGTCCTGATACTCGTCATAATTGCGGCTGTCCTCGGAGGTGTTCTGGGCTCAAGAGCTTCCAAGTCGAATGACGAGTCTGAAGGGTCCAGTAGTGGCTCTCAAGGTGAAGCGGCAGCAAGTTCCGCAGCCAGCATGAAGCTAGAAATTGGTCGATTTGCGACAGCGACCAACAGCGAATTCATGATGCCCATCTATCCGTCAACGGTCAGTAACAAAGGAGAATATATATATCCGCCTAATCTAACAAAACATCGGCTACCAGACAAACACAGTAGCATTTACTTCTCCCACATTCACTTCCACAAAGAATGAAGCTCTTGCTTGGCCAGCGGATCCTTTCAAGCCTTCAAAGCCCGAGCCAACAATCACCCGTACTGACCGGCCTCGCCTGATTGCACCCGCTTACAAGTGGCAAGCGTTGCCCAAACTTATCAAAGGGGACCCATACCTCAAGGGCTGGAACGACACTATTTTCGGTAATGCATCCCAATATTTCACATTGCCACCTGTTCAGTATAATCTGGATGGCGGTAATGGTATCCTCGACAATGCCCGCGAAATCAAAATGAGAATTAAGGCTTTCGCTTACGTTTACCACATGACCAATGACACAAAATGGGTAGATCGCACTTGGGTTGAACTGCAGGCAAGTCATCAGCTATCTCGTACAATTTGGTGATACTGACTGAGAGTTTCAGAATGCCGCGGGCAACGGGACGTCCTCGTTTGGTCCAGATTCTGACAAATGGAATTCTGGCCATTTCCTTGACACCGCCGAAATGACTGCAGCTTTCGCCATTGCTTACGACTGGCTCTATTCGCAATGGACTGAAGATCAAAAAAGCCAAATTAGATTCACCTTGATCAAGTATGGGCTTCATTTTGGCGTTACTCCCAATCCAAGTGCACTTTGGTGGCAAACCAATACGGAAGGAAACTGGAATTGTGTTTGCAACAGCGGTCTGACATTGGGAGCTCTCGCGATCCTAAATGACGATACGTCAGGCATTGCTGAGCAAGTTCTCGGGCAGACTATTCCCAATGCATTGAAGAACTGCGCGCTTGCCGTCTCTGATGATGGCACTTGGTCTGAAACCGCAAACTATTGGTATTTCGGTACTACCGGGCATGCGGAAATGTCATCGGCTCTTCTGACTGCCACCGGTTCACACTATGGCCTCCTTAATGTCAACCCTGACTTTTCCAAGACCGGTAACTTCCACATGTATGTGAGCGGTTCTACGTCCCTCTTCAATTATGGTGACCACGGTCCCAACAAATTCTCTACTACCGCGAATTCAATGATATTCTACGGCGATCACTACAATGAGCCACAGTACATGCTTTTCCAGCGAGAGCAACATGATGCTGCAGAACCTTGGAGCATGTTTTGGTACACCCCAACCGTATCAGGTGCTTTTTGGGACGGTGCCAAACTGGACCAGTTCTTTGACAACGGCCTTGACCAGTGGGCGTCGATGAGGAGCAGTTGGACAGACTCTAACGCGCTGTATGTTGCCGTAAAGGCTGGCAAGCTTCAAGGTCATCAGACTCACAATGACCTTGACGATGGCGATTTCGTACTTGACGCACTGGGCACTCGTTGGGCAGGCGAGCTCGGATCAGGTGATTATCTTGCCCCCAACTATTTCAGCAACGATACACAGAACAGCGATCGTTGGCTGTACTACCGAAAGATGACGGAGGGACAAAATACAATTTTAATTAATCAAGCCAATCAAAATGTTGCTGCGGCGCCCGTCGTCACACATGACACTTCCGGCACAACCCAGGGCTCGAGCACAGTCCTAGATATTCCCAAAGATTCTACCGCATACTGGGTTACCGATATCTCTTCTGCTTATTTCAACGGGTATGGCAATTTAGTCTTGTTCAGTGTTGAAGGTTAAATGTTGTTTTCCTCAGGGACACAGTTAAGCGGGGAGTCCGTTTGCTCAATGGGCGAAAGCAAGTATTGATCCAGGACGAAATTCAAGCCTCTGCTTCTGTACAGTGGCGCATGCATACCAATGCCACTGTAAACATCGATTCGTCGGGTACCAGTGCCACTCTTACCCTTGATGGGCAGACTTTGATTGTCCAAATGATTGAGCCTCCAAGCGGTGCTGCCTTTTCAACGTCTGCTGCTGTGAGGTTTGCATCCGATCCCATTCCACCTGCTCCGGATCAGGAAAATCCGGGTGTGACAGTGCTGATGATTAGTCTTCCTGCTGGATCGTATACACTGCAGACGTTGTTCAATCCTCAATGGAGCGGGATGTCAGCCAGCGATTTTGTGAAGCCGCCGACAGTTGCACTGGCCCAGTGGAGTCTTACCAGTCATGATAATTAAATACCCTTGCAGCGTCTATGGACACCGCGCTGTGATATCTTATTATGACACTTAGCATCAGGACTTTTAGATCGTAATGGACAAATACAGACTATTATATGTGACGGGATGTTGATGTTTACAAAATGATGGCTATTGTGACAGGAACAAAGGAATCCTTTCTTCCACACGACCACGACGACATTGAGGTGCTTGAAGCCCTCCTCACCCCTCCTCCCATCTTCCGCCATGCTCCTTTCCAGCAAAACGGTCTTTACCCTCACATTCTTTGTCTACGCTGTCTTTGCAAATGCCCACATCCATCAACGCGACCATTCCAACCTCAAGCGTTTCCTGAGGAAGCGCGCCCCACCCCAGAGTGACTTCTCCCTTGTTGCTGGAGCAGGCGCCGCCGTACCGACTTCGTTCCCGCCGTCCTTATCCGCATCCGGTACTGCTTCGGTGACCTCTGCGTTATCATCGTCCACTTCTCTGTCTGTCTCTACCTCTGCTTCACACTCGTCGACCGTCTCATCAGAGTCGTTGGTCAGAGTTGTTCTCTTTCCTGTCCCTCTCCAGTCTATCTTACCTTTTTTTCAGACTTCCACGTCTAGTTCTACCAGCCAGACGAGCACATCCGCGTCCGCGTCAAGCACGTCAACAAGCACGTCAACCTCCACATCCTCGCTACCATCCTCTACATCGATAACCTCGACACCAAGTGCGATTGTAGTCACCAAGTCAGAGCAAGCCCCTGCCAGCAGCACTCCAGCTACACCTACTGCTTCTTTTTCAAAGGACATAGTCACCCTTACACAGTCTGTTGATGCCTCTCAATCGGCCACCGTGGTCCCTCAGACTTCTGCCAACACTTCTACACATAAAAGTACCACAGTGACCGCTCTCATCATCGCCGCATCTTCTGTGGCTGCCATCGCCATTCTGTGGACTGTCTTCCGGAAGTGGAAGCTTGGGCACTCCTCCAAGTTCGATGAGCGTCTCCAGCCGATCGACTGGCGCCCTACCACCGATGAAGACGGAGCTCTTCCTGGCCACCATCGTCGCCACTCCGGCGCATCATCCTTCCGCTCGGCTGGTCACCTTCCCTCGAGCCATGGACACACCTCTTCCGATCACGGGCATAAATCACCTTCCTATGCCCTGCCTGACCACGACTTCACAGCAGGCCCTGCCCATCTCGCCCCAGTCGGCGGTTACGCTGACCTCGCTCGTGGACCAAGTCCCCAGCCGCAAATGAATCAGGCTAGTGGTGCCACCTTGAGTCGCCCAGCTTATGGTGTTGGTATTCCCATCCACCACCAAGGATATGCTTAAGGTTATGAAGTTGACAATATTGCTGGTTACAACTATCACTTTTACGACCCCTTTTGATGCTCGCTTGTCTGGTAGAAGTCAGCATCCTTTCTTCCACCATCCCCATAACTTACTGTTCATAGCCAGTGCTCTTGAATGTCCATTTTAAATAGGGTACTTTATTCATATCCTTTCTATTCTCCTTGATCACATTCCGATGGATGGTTACACATTACGTTATCATCCTGCTATACCCCGACATGTCTCTAAGTGTCACTTTTTCTTCATAAAATTTTACATTGCATCATCTGTCGATGGCGAAAGGCCCATCTCAAACTGCTGATACATATTATAATCAATAGAAGAGGGAGTATTTTATTCAATCGAGAACGGTTCTGGACCAAAGGAACGAGACCTCGTCCTTTGACTCTCGTGTACTTGATATACGACAGCGCATATTGGTACAAGAAAAACTATATACGCCCACCACCAAGTCTGTATATGACTCCAAGGACTTGTTGCATTCTTCTGTTCCCCGGACGTAAATGGAGTATCATCAACCACGAGTAACGTCCGTTCAAATAATCCTTCCAGCCCTGTCGCCTTTTCAGGAGGAAAGAATCGTTGTGGTCGTAGCCAAGGGGCATCATCAGCCCGTGGGTTGTGTGCCTCCGTTGGTGTCCAGTCCATCTCGTCGACATCGTGTTCTTGGGGATTTGAGCTGGATGTAGCAGCAGAGAAGGAGGGTAAGCCAAAAACTGGGTTGGCGGTTCCCATGACAGGCCTTGAAGACAGTGATAAGGCTGCGAGGAAATCGGAATCTTGAGTAGAGGAAGGTCGACTAGGTCCGCCTATCGGGGTGCCTTCACGGGTGCCGAGATGTGGCGTTGAAGTTTGAGAGAGAGACATCTTGTGTGCGTTTGTATCGAGAAGACGTATAGTTGGAGGTTGATGTAGACGAATGACTCGACAAGATATTATGAATATCTGGTGATTGATGTCAAGACGGGAGTAAAGCGAAGCAGGGAGAGGTTTCGTACTGTTAGCTCCAGTAATAAAGAACAAATAAAGTATAGACGGCTGTTCGATGGTGACAACAGCGGAGAGGTCCAATCAGGTCTGTACCATGTCCAAGCATAAAGACAGGACGTGATGAGCCGCGAAAGCCAGGCAGTCATTTGCATTTTCTGTACGATCTCGTAAGTCAAGCGCGCACAGATGTCTGCATGGATACACTTGCAATGTATCTATCCTTGCCGCGAACACGGACATCACGTCCTTGCCGCTTTGCTCGTTGCAAAGATGAGTACGTTGGATCCCAAACTGTCCACAGTAGAGATAGAAGAACGATGACAGGTAATACTGGGCGGAATATCATCCAAGACGGTGACGGAATTGCCAAAACGCCTAGGGATAGTCATAAGAGATAGCACTGACGGTAGATGAAGACCGGCCTACCAGCAAGATTGCAGAGGAGGGCAGCTATGAATGTAATTGCCCACAGGCATCCCCTCAGCCTCCAGACGATGACCTCTGTCGTGACTTTCTCTGGTTCCGCGTACCCCTCCGAGGAAATACGCCGCTGCCGTTCCTTACCCTTGCTGTCGTTCAGCCAGGCACCAAGTGCTTTTGTTCGTGCCATATGGTCTTTTTGGCGTATCTGGTCCTCCACGGCTGGAGAACAGCTTTCACATACAGGTGGATACCGAGCATGAAGGGACTCTCGATATTCCTTGAGCGAAGCAAGGCGGACTGGATACTCGGGGTCCTGCGAAGAATTAACGACGAAGGGCTCAAGCAAGCAATGCACGTACGTTGTGATGCGGTAAGAAATTGGACATGAGATTGACGATTAATAGCTGGTTGGACTGGCAGGTGTGGCAGAAGGGACCGGCGCCGTACATGGTAGGGAGTTGATCACGGCTCAAGGAGGCTAGACAGAGACTGTCAGAGCAGGGTAGAGCGTGTAAGAAGAGGGACCATGCCTCGCATCGCAAAGGAAGTCGTGTTCAGTGATTCGGCGTGCATCGCAGGTTCCTCTGAGATGATGTCGCCATTGTCGTCGTATCTGTTCCAGCACCCGCAGGTGGGGCAGCGGAACGCGTGAGGGTTCTGCGGAAGGAGCGAGGGGGACTGGCAGAAGAAGCAGATGATGCTGCTGTGGCGACGGAAGAGCGAGGACATCTCACGACTCGCCGCTGGGCCAGCGGCCAACTTCGCGCTTGTTTGCTCGGGTTTGGCGCCATGTCCGTCGTCGCCCCAGCACCGTCGCGTTCCAGGGGCGAGCTCGTCCTCCAACCCAACTACTTTACCTCCTCCGTCTTCGTCAAGGCTCTTCGCGAGGACATCACCACTCTCATCCACTCTTACCATGACCTCTACACCAAACTCCCTCCCACACAGCCTTTTTCTCTCTTCAGAGACCTCTGGTCGACCCTCGGGTGGAGGTGGATACATCTCATGGTTTTCGACGATCGACCCCGGGAAATGTTTCTGAACGTTGTACATCGTCTGTTTCTCGGTCAGTGTCCTTCCTTTCCCGGTGTCCCCGATCCGACCCTTTTCTTCTAGAACGAATGGTCAGAACCGAAGCTCCCTTTACCAGAGCCGTCGCGTTGTTCGGACTGTACACTTTTTTCTTGACTCAGCCTCAGGGTACCGCTCCTCCACTTTATAGCATCTCCCATATACCCATCCCAGTAGGTCTGGCCATTACTGTGCTTATTCGAGGCCGTGCCTCTTATTGTCCCTCCAGATCAATTAATCGCATTGAGGGCCCTGCCAAACTCCCTGAATGTTGACCACTTGCAGCCACTTCAGCCTCATGTGTCTTACGTCTTATCTGTCCTCCTCAAGGGCGAAATCTTCTTTATCACTCCAGAGTCAGGCTCCCGATCTCTGAACCCGAGAAATCTTCCTCGAGAGATTTTTATTGAAGAGGGAGCAATATTGCCACTGGATATCAATGCACCGAAAAAGAAAGGAAGACCGACCAAGCGTGACAAATTAAAGAAAGCGAAACTTGGCATGGACGCCCTGAATAAGTGGCTGCATGATACCTCTCCCCCTCCGCCAATCAATGCCGCTTCATCCTCATCGTCACTCGATGCTTCCGCCGGTATTATCACTCCCATAGAACCGACGTTGACACAATATCAAAATGAAAAAGCACGAATTTTGAGCGTCGTCGACACCCAGCCGCTTCCCGCTTCATCGTCGCATGTAAATCTCACGCTTCAAAAGTCAAACCAGTTTATACTCGAGAGGCTCAAGGCGGCAGAAACTTTTTTCTCGGCAGAATCTACTTCAGGCGATCAATCAACTGGTGTCTTGCGTGTAGAACGCGCTGTCAATGAGCTTGGCGTGGCGAATGCTGTGGGTCGCGTGGGTGGGGCCTTGAATTTGCTGGAGGGCGCTGGGAAAGCGCCACCCTGAGAGCGGCTCAAACTGGGTGCATCTTTGTAAAATCAGAACTCCAGTTTCGAATATATTCCCATGGGTTAGCAGGTAAGGGCCGCATATATCTCTCACCTGTTTGTTCGATTCATTGTCAGCTGATATGGTGTGGCGCATCTGAAGATGGCTGAGCCGTTTCTGAATGTTGCGATGATAATTGGCTGAAACTAGCGCGTAGTATTGCCGTATCGTAATCAAGATTGCTTTCTAACTACATTATGAACGGCGAAAGTCCCTCCTTTTGTGGGACAGAGCCGAACTGTCTCTGTAGGATGACATAATGCAATCTGGCTTGTTCTCTCTTGGTCATGAGCGATGGCGTCCTTCGGACCCAATTCTTGGAAGAATCCCTATGTCAATAGCAGAGCGTCTCCTTCAAGGGCGAGTCTGATTCCGCCTGCTACTGCGCGAAGACCTAGCCCAGGGCTAGTAATTTCACCCGACACAAAGTTTGCCAAAAGCCAATCATACAGAACACCAGTCACTGGTTATCGTAAACCGCCTGGATTACCATACCAGTGCGGAATTTCGCCGCAGATCTAGTTTGAAATACGAATACTTACAAATACTTTCCTCGTCAGAAGCACTTCAGGGTTCACGGTGATCTCTGATAAAGTAAGTGACTATTGTATGCGCATACATTAACCAATTCGAATCTGTACGCGGTCTTTTTGCATAGTTTTCTCTCTCTCCTGATCCATCTGCTTGGGGATCCGAGCTTTTCATTGGTCAACCTGAGTGTGACGATGATATCCACAATCCGGACCCTCGCAGGGACCGAAAAAACGATCAGTGCTCAGGCATCTTTACATTCAGAGGTCTAACGAATTTGGGTTGTCTCATCCTTCTCTGCGTTGGAATGGTAGCCTTATTGTGACTCCCCCTACGCCCGCTCCTATGTCTAACTCATTGTTAACATTACTACTCAAGCGCCGGATATCCTATAATTTCACATTTTACTACGAAACCGCAATCCATGATGGGTGGCTTCAACTTTGGTGGAATCAACGCGACTGGACAGGTGTGTACATGGACGCTTTTATCAGTGAGTATCTGAGTAGATTTTTAGGTTCCAAGCTTCCCCGGAAACCGGGGTCTGATCGATGTAGACACTCCAAAAGATGTATACGTAAAGCCATCGTACACGGACCCATCAAGTGAACTTCAACTGGTCTTCAGCGACGAGTTCAATACGGACGGGCGAACTTTCTATCCGGGCGATGATCCATACTGGGAAGCAGTAGATCTCCACTATTGGGCGGTGGGTACATTTCGACCCGAGATGATATGGTCACCGCAAGTGTAACAGACAAACAACATGGAATGGTACGATCCTGCGGCTATCACTACGAAACGCGGGGCATTGGAAGTTACACTATCCCAAAAGGAAACACACGGACTTCATTACGAGGGCGGGATGATGACCACTTGGAATAAGTTTTGCTTTACTGGGGGATTGATAGAGGCGTCTGTAACATTACCCGGAGCAAATAATGTTGTTGGGTTATGGCCAGCCATTTGGACGATGGGTAATCTAGGTGAGTAACTCAATGCGGTACGTTATCAAGCGTTTCACATCCATAAGGACGGGCTGGCTATGGGGCAAGCTTGGAGGGCATGGTGACATGAACTCTAGTGACTTTCACTATACGTTGTTTGACATTCCTTTTACAGTGGCCGTATACCTATGATTCTTGTGATGTTGGTACACTTGCAAACCAGACATTGAATGGTCTACCCAAAGCCGCAACCGTGAACGGCGATTTACAAGCTGGAGGGGCTCTTTCATATCTTCCAGGACAACGTCTTTCCCGGTGCACTTGCCCTGGTGAGTCGCATCCGGGTCCGCTCCATGCAGACGGAACATTTGTCGGTCGCTCTGCTCCTGAAATCGATGTCTTTGAAGCCCAGGCATGCTACGGTAACGACCCTCATTCAAACTCAACTGATTCCTTGACAGATCAGAGGGAGTCCACCGATAGGCCAAGTATCGCAGTCAGCCCAGTGGGCAGTAAATTCATCTACTATTTTGTTTCTGATGCACCCTCATTGGAATTAAACAGCCTATGAATGATCAGTATCGGTGGAAGAACTCATCTGATACTACAATCATTGCCAATCCAAATATCACTTTTCTGAACCCTTATCTCGGTGGCGCATTTCAACAAGCAACATCAGCGGTTACTACAACAAGTAGGTATTTGTTCTTCTTGCGCGCAAAATGACATACACATATTCCCTCAGATCAGGATTGTTACGAGCTTATGCGTGGTTGTTTTTCTGTGTATGGCTTTGAATATAAACCAGGTAAAGTTCTCAAAAGTGGCTTGTTCTGGGAATTACTGATTGAGATCCAGGATTTGACGATGCTGTACGTTGTGTCTGAATTGCTGACTCGAGTCATCCTCGACAACGTTGATAACATCCCAGTATAGTATATCTCATGGATCTCTGACGGAGAACTTGCCTGGATATTGAAACAAAGTGGCGTCGGAGCAGATGATACTGTACAGATCTCCGCGAGGCCAATTCCGCAGGAACCGCTGGTAGAAAGTTTTTTTCTCAAATGACTTTCCGCTGAGCTGTTCGCTATGTTAGTACATCATTGTCAACCTTGGGATGTCAACAAATTTCGGTGAGGTTGACCTTCAGCATCTGAAGTTCCCAACAACCATGAGAGTGGATTGGATTCGTGTTTATCAACCCAAAGACGCTATCAATATCGGCTGCAACCCCAACCAGTTCCCGACAGAGAAATATATCAACCAGTGCGTTGACTTGTATTCTTTCAGAGGTTTAGTTGTATCATAACACACATTTGCAGGTATGCAGAAGCATATGTCAATGCAAACTTGACAACTTGGACGGATGACTATAAGCAGCCGAAACCAAAGAATAGCTTTCTTAAGCAATGTTAGAAGGTATGTTACATCCAACATTCCGCACGGAGGCCGTGATTATCCTCCTTTGCTCGATTGCGACAACTGTATTCGTGGGTCAAAGTGTAATGTAGAATTAATGGAGTCTAAGTCTTAGTTATCCTTGAGGAGGAATTGTAGTTTGCTCAATGTCCGCTCGAGTGTAAGAATTCCGCCTGCAGTCAATCGTGGTACAGCCAATTCTTGATCAGCATCGTCCGAGTGCGACGTAGTGCTTTTTGCGATGAGTGCTCGAGCGTCACGCAAAATTTTGTTTAGGCGATGATTGTCGTAGTACAACCATTTGATCTCTGATTCGAGACTACCCGGTGGAACTTCAAGGGCTCGACGAACAAACGCTCGAGACAAGACATAGGCCTTTTCGTTGTACAATCGGCTGAAAGCTTCATTCAGCAAGAGGATCACTACGCAGGGCCTTTGGTCGTACCTGTTGACAATACCTTCTTCCGTGCCTCTCAACTTTTCATACGCTGGTTCGCAAAACCATCTTCAACCGTGAAGTGAGGCAGACGAACCAGTGTGATTCGAAAGAGGACTCACGGCTCTTTAACCAATACTAGACCTTGTATCGAAACAAAAGCCTGGAGCAGCGAGGAACGGGCTGCACTCCATATTTCGTCTCTGTCCCCTGACCAAGTACCCAGAATAGAAAGACACACTTTCCCTTCCTCATATAGATTTCTTGCATATGAGTCAGTTGGTCATCATTCGTAATCCAAAGATGTGAACTTACGGGTTTACTAGAGAGAACAGGGTGAAAGTCAGTGATTAGCTCAACAAGGCACAAATTCTTACCTCTTCCGTTTCCATTTGTCCAACTATGAAAATGTGCTATAGGAGGACTGTGCGGGAAGTTCGAATCCAACATCCAATCAATCAACATCGGCGCATCCTCATAAGGTGTGTTTTCTGGACCAATTATGAGAGACCTGAGGAGATCGGCGCGATCTTCATAAGCTCGAACAATTATTGTATCTGACTGCAAGTCAGACGAGAAAGAATGGAACAACAACGATTTTCACACCTGGAAGGCTGCTGGAAAGGACACGATATTCCTTCGTCAGACGACTGAGAAACGATTTTGACGGCTGAGCGGGAGGTGAAGAGATGAATGCGTGATCGTGCGGTGCTGCTGAGAGGATTTCAAAGCGAGTCCAGGTCAATGTAGTCCCTCCGGTACATTCATCTGCAGTATTTATATCCTTCAGGTCTGGTGGAAACGAATTACGAGCTAAGGGCGCCTCAGATGTAGGGATCTCAGACTCGTGTGTGAAAGTATCCATTGGCTCATCCGCCCACCCGTCAGAAACGACGTCCATAGAATCCACACATTGCATTTCGTCATCTTCGTAATCTTCCCAGTCGCCGCCATTAAGGTCAGGTTGCCAAACGCCATCTTCGTTCATGGACCAGATCTGTTCGCCTTCGTCTCCAGAGTCTCCATCGAAAGAGTCTCCATCGTCTCCCCAGAAGGCATTCTCTATTTGCTCCATTCCGTCGTATAATTTAGTCAACCGTTCTAATGCATAGAATTTTACCGTGGAATCAGGATGTGTCACCTCTATAGATCCATCGAGTTTAAGCTAAAGGGCCAGAGTTAGAGAATGTAATTGGGAATTAGTAACGTTACATACCTCAGTGACTTCACCTATCCATGCAGAAATGCCGCTTCCTCGAGCCAAATGAATCATCGTGAAAGTCTCCTGAGATCCTTCCGTGGCACGTTGCGTTGCAATGGCAGCCCCAATGTCAGCCATTTCTTTTCTCCATCCTCCCAATTGGCCATCTATAATAGGATTTTCGCGTACCCAGTGTTCTACTTCTCCGATCTTCGGTACTACAGGCTTTTCGAAGCCGTTTGTGACTCCATCTGGATGGACGAATACAAAATCACCTCGGCAGACACCTAGACCATCTGATGCTGACTGGGAAAATGCAACGCTCGGATCCGATGCACCATGAGGATCAAGTTCTAAAACGGACACAAGTTCGACTGTGTTGGAGTCTGGTAGTAGCACCTTGGCTGTTCTGTCATTCGCATTGACGAATTGAACGATTGCGTGCCTCCTAGACTCTTCATTTTTCCAAACAACATGATCACCGGGCCTTGTCGTGTCAGCTACAGTGATCTAGGATTTATGTACGTTGATCGCCTTACCAACAGTCGTATTCGTCAGGATTTAGGTAAGGAATGACCTCCGTTGACCTAACGCGTTCTCTCGTGCCGTCTTGCCATAGAACGTCAAGAGTTGTCTCTGTTTCAGTCACGACGAACAGGCGCACTTCAAGAAGTGCATCTGTGTCGTCCCTGCGGTGTCTTGTAAATGGGGCAGCACTATTGTCTTTCAAACGGACACGGTCCCCTACGCGCATCTCCAGATCGGAGCGACCTCGGATTAGAGTCAATTTTCTTATATCTTTTCCTGCCCAAAATCTCTGCGGCCGCGTTTTCGTCTCGGCGGTCATGGGGTCAACCTGAAAAAAAATCAGTCTCGAGGCACGAAAATGATAAAGGCAACAATGACTTGCCATTTGACTGACAGCTAACCACGCAACTGCATAAACAGTGTGCTGTACATCTATTACTGTGTCAACGCCATCTGGGCGGCTGCCACCAGCACTGAAAAACGAGCCAAAGATGTTGTACATGCTCGCTGAGGGAGAGGGTATGATGTCCTATGACGCATTGGTCAGGAAGATGACGATGACACTCTGAGCTACTGACATTTCCCTTCTCTCCGATGCTAAGACGAGAACTAAGCTCAGGAAGCCTCATGAGTTTACCGTTCGAGGTTTCGATTAAGGATTCGTCGAAAAGCTGAGCGCGTCAATTACGGCCTCAGTGACCCTGCAGATAATTGCATACCTCTACAATCTAGAACAAACCATAGGATTAGAAGGAAAGGGGACGTCAGATAGAATGCGCACTTGACCAATCCAATCGTCATAAACCACATATTCGCCAATTTCTGCATCTAACCTTGCCTCGAGATCATCCAATGTCTTCCACTCTTCAACTGACTCTCCGCTAATGACATGTTGCATGCGACCTCTGACATGGACGTTGGTGACAACACCAGATTGAACGTCGTCAATTGATCTTTTGCAGAAGTCGCCTGGTTGAATGCTCCGATCAATGAGGCTGAGTTCTGACTCAGGAAGTATCTCTCTTTCTCCGCCATCGACCAGAAAAGACACGCCTACTTCCCCAGGCCGTAATGGCCGCATCATGGGATCTGTCAATGTAGTTTGAGGTGGAACATCTTCAGCGTCGTGCCAACATCTCTGTGGATGACAATTGCCGAGTAAGGATGGATTGAACTTTTGAGCACACAATCTGCGTACCAGAACAATCCCAAGCGACTGGTTAGGGCCGGCTCGCCGGACAAGATCTTGTTGGTAGAACTGGATAATCGAATCACTATCTGCGCAGGATTCACTCTAACATTTGAATGGGTGACCTTGGTTGGGATGTAGTTACGGCCCTTTGGAGACATATTTGTGGAGCAGTGCGAGGGTCCGGTATAGAGTATATCAAAAACAACTTAGCTTGTGATATCCATATCAATGACTGAACGGGTTTATTTGTTGGTGAACATTTATTTTATCAAACACTATCATCCAGATCCCTCCCACCAGAGCGTTGTCTCTTGTCTTCCTTTGTGCTGCATCTCATAGTCTATTGAAATTATATTCAATGCTTCGACGGCCACTGTTGACTTAATCATCACGGAATTAGTAACAACTTCCAGGAGGTTCGGACTACTTGTGGGATTCTTTCACTGGAATGAAGAAATCTCTTTCAAAGGCGTACCGACGCCTGGTACAAATGGGATCATTTCATGGTCCATGGGAATATGTTGGCATTACTATCTCAACGGAAGATGCTCAGTGGGAATTCGCGACGGGCTTTTGGTGGAGAAGATGGGCATCTGTGGAGGTCTGTTGAAGACCCTGCTGGTTAATGGGATCTGGTTCATGCTTCGGGTATCTTGAAACGGTTCCTTTGCTGAGCCTTCTGACTAAATATTCTGCTAAGTCTGTCCTGAAGCTTGCATTTCTAAGACAGGTGTGTCGTATGCACTGGCAATCCATGGACCCGAGACGGGGATGGTAATTTGCTTCCTGTAAAGGCTTTCTTATCATAGGAGACTATGTACTTGGGAATATTATCTAGTTGCTTCAAAACGAGTACGATCCAAGTCTGGAACTGGGAAACCGGAGCTGTGAACTTGGCGTTGGTTTTACGTCGTGTCACAGGTATTTTTTGGTGATGATGGAACTCTTCACTTTTTCCTTTGGCTGAAAAATAAGTTGTTGTTCTTTTCGAGACAGAAAGCTGGAGAACGAACAGTCTAGGGTGAAGCATGCCATGGCCTATCGTAGATGTGAAATATGGCTTGCATTTCAGAAATCGATTCTCCTTGGTTGATGCCGGGTAGGGGAGATTCCCTCTAATATGTTCAAGCCCTTGTTGGACATGATACATCCGTCCGTCATATTCCTGTCACTTTTTACTACACGTACAAAACGTCGACTATTTTAATCGTGATGGATTGAAAGTCGGGGAGAGAAGTTTTGGCGTGCGACAGAAATAGAAAATTTCTTGGGGGAAACATTCAAAGTTTATGTCGGAAGGTTTGTTATTAAGTCCACGAAAAAAATGTCATGATGCACTATGTGGGGCTACTACCCACAGTACTATCATTGGGCTAGATATGAAACGTGACCCAGATATGAAATGGCAGAGGTAAATGCCTTCCACCTATTGCAATTTTGATCTGATTTTCTTGCCACATATTCCAAGTAATGCTATACATATTGTCTATGAGTTTACCAGCTCAGATTCTGGAATCAGAAAAAAGTGGCAAAGATCGTGAAGATGGCTTAAATTTCCGATTCCATCTCATTTCATCTTTGTCTTGTCAGATGTATCTGAGTCCAGCTCTCTCTGCAAAAGACACTCAGGTATGAGGAAATATAACCAGTCAATTTATCATAGTTTGAGCATATAATGTGCATGGGAGGGGCAGAAACAAGCTTTGAACAATGGTAGGCATGGATTTGCGTGACAAGATTTATATCCTCAGAAGTGTTCAGCACATCAACGGCATCATTGCGGAACGTGAAAGTTTGGCATGGTCACGCACCTGTCACGTTTCATTTCACGTCAAAAACGACCCTCTCATCGGGATGTTTGTGGCATCCCCCCATGAGGACCAAAAAATCCAAAACCTGAGATATCCATACACAGGATCATAGAGATGTAAGCCTCCGATTTCTTAAGAAATCTATAAAATAATGATAAATTCCGAAGTCATCTGAAATTTCGTTTCATATCTAGCCCAATGATAGTAACCCCGCTCATTCCTCGTTTTGAGGGCGTGAGGGCGCCCCTTCAACGCTGCTGCTTTCTCATGTTGCTTTCACCAGCATAGCCGGCATGGCCTTCTTTCCCAACTTAGGCTTGGATAGCCAAGTTTGATAGACAGATTGAAGTTTGCAAAGCATGTAGAGCATGAACTCATTTCCTTGCTTTTCCTCTCAAGCAAAACCAAAATGATTTGATTACCAAGCTTCACTCAAAGTAAATCAAATTTTGGGTAGGCTATATTTATAAACTGACAATGAAAGTCTGATGCCATGGGTTGGGTCTTATGCGTAATTCGCCCTTGCGAGGGGCCCCTAATCCGCCTAGAGTTTTCAACGGATTCCGTTGTCTACCCAATCGTAGGCTGCTGAGGGGGAGTATGATCAGGCCATATCCTAACGACCAGCAGTACCTGGGACCCGGACAGGTGGGTATGTCATGTGGGGGGGGGAGGGGGGCGTCTGGGCATCGGTCACTAATCTTGACCTAGGCCGAAAGAAACCGGACCTCTTTCAGTCCCGATTATCACGCGCAACTTAGCAATCCTGAATGTTCGAAAGCTTTAAGTGGAAGTCAAAAATTCCGATGCCTTATCTGCACTATGTGGTCTTGGTTGATGAATGAGCATAACATTCCATTTTGTCATCAAGAGTGACAGGTCAGAAAAGTTAGTGCTGTCATTTTAGACGCGCACATAGACAACTCGTTTAGTGTAATTTCTCAAGGTGAAGTGACCCCGTGAAACGATAACACTGCCTCAATCGGCGTCATCCAGACATGGGGATCTCTGTAACGCTGGAATGGGCCAATAGCACATCGCACGCTATGTGGAAGGTGTGCAGTCCTTGATGTAACAGCGGAGAGCCAAACGGGGAGGCGCGCTTCTTGGCATTAACCTTGCGGGAAATGAGCTATTCGCGGTTTTTGAGTTCATTGTGGCAATGAAGTACTTCCGAGTAAGAGATGGTACCCAATGGCAGATTCGCAGCTGAGGGAATTAGTTGCTCAGTGGACGACAGGGCAATCGAGATAATCTTATCAGATAAAAACTTCCCAGAATCAGACACTCAAGAATTTTGCTCTCAGGGTTTAAGGAACATATATAACAGCACCCCATTGTCCATGAGTCAACGTCCCCCTTCCTCTACTTTCCGGTGCCCCTGTTCCTCTTGACATGATTCCACACGCTACATGTACTCGTAGCCTGGTCGCCGTTTCCACTAAGACCCGACGCATGCAGACCTTCAAGGCCTTCTATGCTGTTCGCATCTATCCAGCCGTCCTCTCTCATGCACTAATTGTCTGTGATTCTAACAGACGATCCGTGGTCTTCGACAGCCTGTAGTCGATAACGAGGATGGGCCTGTGTCCGAGAATGTTCGTTGACTCGTCTCCTCTGCTGCATATCTATTGATAAGCCGAGTACAGGATTTTTTTCTCTCAATTCTACGAGCCAATCCATCACTGAGAGATACACGATCATATCTTGCTTCTTTTGGTCCACGTCCTCAAACACAATCACCTGCGACCTCTCCCCTCGTTTCTCCATCGCCTGTTGTACAAGTTGCACAACAGACAATATCTATACCTGACCTACCCAAAACGAGCCCGATCCTTGCTTCCATTCTGAATCCGGTCATTCGCCGTACCGCTCTAGTCAAGGTCCAAGGTCCGTTTACAGATGTGCAGCTAGACAGTATCACTCGTGGCTTGGTCTACTTGGAAAAACTTGGTCTAGTCAGTGTCATCGTCGTTGAGAATGATGAACTACATCGGGGGGAACAAGATGAACGATCATCAATCATAGAAGAAACGACGCGTGTTGTGACAAGTCTGGAAAAGCATGGGGCCCGAGCTCGGCCTGTAGTTGGTGCTATTGTAAGGCTTGGGCCGAAGCCTGGGGCCGACGATACCGTAGCCGTCAACGGAATTTGCCCTCCTGAATCACATACCATAGATTCTGATCTCATCCCAATCCGTTCCGCTCTAAGAGCGGGAGAAATTCCCGTGATTTCTCCTTTCGCATTAGACTCCTTTTGTCGTTCCATCCGCATCGATGCGAACGATGTTATCGCAGGTTTGGCTCGTGGTATGGTAGAGGCTGCCGCAGAGGATCGTCACAAACAAGCTAAATACGATGGCACCCTTGAAGACGTCGATCTTACCCCATTGAGACTTATGGTCATTAATCGCGAGGGTGGGGTCCCATCTTACGCTCGCAGTGGATATCCTCACCTCCTCATCAACCTCGAATCTGAATATTCACATATACAGGAGACATTTCATTCCCCTTGGCACCATTCTCACCCAACCGCGCTCTCTAATTTGTCCCTTGCTCGCACGTGTCTAGCATACATGCCTCCGACTTCCTCTGCTGTGATGGTTTCGCACCGGTCTCCTAGTTCTCTCATTGCAAATCTTATCACCAACAAGCCGGCAGTTAGTTCGAGCTTACCTCATGCTTTGCTCCAGGGAAACCGGAAACTTACACCCAGCACACCTACATTATTGCGACGTGGCTTGCCGATACAGGTTATTCGAAATTTCGCTGACATAGACCGGAAGAAAATGAACCGGTTGTTGGAGGATTCTTTCCGTCGCACCCTTGATCAAAATGCTTTTTACGGCCGTTTAGAGAAGACACTCGATTATGTCATTCTCGCGGGTGATTATGCCGGCGCAGCCATCGTGACCAAAGAGGAATGTCCAGGCCTTGAAGCTCCAATCACGTACCTTGATAAATTTGCTGTTCTTCCTAGCCACCAGGGTGATGGCACTGTCGATTTTTTGTGGGTCGCTTTGCACGACGAGTCGTACGGGCTAGGTTTACCCTTCTCTACCAATCCTAATGGAGGGAAAGGCGGAAGGGGAGAAGGTCGCGATCTGGTGTGGCGTAGTAGAGCCGATAATCCGGTAAATAAGTGGTACTTTGAACGGAGTACCGGCCACCTCAGGATGGGATCATGGGTCCTTTTCTGGTGTGATGCCGAGAAGCGACTGGAAATTGCGAAGGGGCGCCGTGCGAGCTCTGGTCTATCACATATTGAGGACTGGGAGGATGGAAGATTAGCAAAGTGGGCAGACGTCATTTTCAAAATACCAGCAACCTGGAAGAAGTAGTGTAACACTCAGAAGAATCAATAAATGTACTTAGACCTATTGACAATCATCCTCTTCGTCGTCCTGAATATTTTTAAGATGCTAGTCAACAAGTGGCAGAAACATTTGCCTTTGTGCTATCGAGGTCATGGTGAGGGATTGATGTTAGACCTAGAAAGGCACATAGTCAGACACGCAGCGAGAATGCGATTTTACCAACAATGTCCCCACAGAAACATACAATGGTCCTAAAAGTGTCGAAGACGAGACGGAATTATCTGGAACTAAAGCCTGTATTACGACTGAGAATCTCAAAATGGAACGGCGACAATTTGCGCAAGTCCTATCTAACGCTGCGCTAGCCGCGTCGCACGTAGCCTCAGCTTGCAAACGCCGGGTTCACTTTGTCGCGTAAATAGCCTTCGAGCGATGAGGATCATCTGAAATTGTTATCCACACAGACCCCAATTTTTCCTGGATTGTCACATGTATCAAGCCAAATTGTACAGAAGGGCAGATACTTTTGAAACTCTCATATTCAAAACTTGAGATGATAGAAAAATTGTCAAAAACACCTGAACTTGGAAGACAATGACACCTTGGCAGATTTGGTACCCCCATTGGATTAGCTCTCTATTCCCTCTCAAATCTGAACAGTATTCAAGCGAAAGAAATCCGTAATCGTAGACGGACTGAAGTTCGATTCTTATGGCGGATCTTCAAAAGTGTTTCGACTATGGTAAATGGTTGATGGTTGGACAAGTGATAAAGATGCATATCATTCTAGTGGTATTACGTTGCAAGATAATATAGCAACCGCAGGAGTTCTTCGCTATAAAGGCTTCACTCAGCCGATATAGGTTCATAGTTGCTAACCCTACGATTGAACAGTCCACCGAACCAACTGTAACTCTTGCTAGGACGTGGAACTGAGCGAATCGTCTGGTGGTCAGTTGGCAAGCTGTTGGAAACCAGCGATGCCCTCTCCGATTCATTATCAAGCTGTTCTTCTCGCTCGTCTGTTTCACGATCTAAACAATGCAATTGTCGAGTTCAGAGATGTTACGCACCCTCGCCGAAAATCGCGTCCATCTCCTCCAGCGGAACACCTTTTGTCTCTGGGTATACTATAAAGATAGTGTTCGTGAGGGTGACACATGAAGTATACACACAAAAAAAACTCACAGAAGTACACTGACAGAATTGCCTTTTATTACATCAGTCCAAGGGGGAATAGCAATTTACATACCCAAAACAAAACTGCAAGCACAGAAGAATCCGTGCATGGGATAGAGTCGCCAGCCCATGTTTTCTTGTAGGTAAGGCGTTAGTTCGCCAACAATGAAATTGAAAAGCCAGTTCGTGGCGGTCGACAGAGAAACACCCTTTGCCCGGACGGAAAGTGGCATAATCTGATCGACGTGTCAGGGGAAAAAGTAGCATCTTCTTCGTGAATACAAACTTCGGGAGGATAGAGCCATGGCACAGGGCCCCAACTACAAGGTAAATGAGTATGGACTAATACGAAACAAAGTCACGTCAATTCCAACCTATAACCAAAAGCAGCATTGAAGATAATGACACAGATAACGACGGCGTTAGGTGTTCGAGGTACATCAAGAGCCATCCACCAGCCAGTGGCAACAAGAGCAGCACTCATCTAGCGAGGAATATTTAAGCAGACAAATCACGCACAAAGAAAAAGAGTTACATACTATGACAGCACCCGAAAGAAGAATGGTACGTCTACCCCAGCGATCTACGAGATACCATCTTGAGTAGAGTAGATATCGGCCGTGTATATCGCAATTGAGTGTACTTACGGAGGCAGCGTACTCAGAACATAGATCAAAGAATTGAAACCTGTCATTAGAATCGCTTGTCGACCAATCCAACCGGCCTCTGACACTGCGTTGAATATTCAGGAAAAAACAAAGAGTTAGTTAATTTACCTTCGAAGACACGAGCTGCAATGGTTGATTAAGCGACAACGAGGTGAAAGAAGCAAAGGGCATACGAGCATAGTAAGAAATCACTAAAGATACATTATAAGTCAAACCACAGTGATCGCTTACAACACCCACTAACCATTTATACCATTCTAATCTCAGGAATCAGTGATATATGGAAGGGCAAGTATAATCATGACGAACTAGTTGTGCAAATGCCTGAGATGACATTGCAAGGAGTACACGGCGTTGATACTTCTTCCACATAGAATGATAAGAGCGTACTTCGCCGGAATCACGCTTCGTTAACAGAAGAAGCAAGCTGTAAAATGATAATATAAGGATCCTTCGTCGAGACGCACCTCCTCTTGCACTTTCTCCTTGATCTCTTGGAACTCAGCAACGGCAATTGGATTAGTGAGACTGCCTCCATGGAGATCTGCGAGTACACGCATTCCTTCGGTATCCTTATCCGTGTCAATAAGCCATCTATGAGCTGTCAGGATGACATTCGTCGCATGAAGGAGTCACATTACCGCGGGCTTTCTGGCATAACGAGTGAACCCATGGCCAGAACAAGTCCAATAAGACACTGCACGAACAACGGTATCCGCCACGAGAGGTCTGACTCCAGGAAAGAACAAAAATAGTCCGTCCACTGCGTCGAGTGTGTAGCAGTCATGTTCGGAATGTTTTAATTGGCACATACCACTGAGGAAGAATAACCAATGATATTACCGGTAAACTCCATGCAAGCAAGCGCCCCGCGCTGCCATGGAGTCAGATGTTGAATCTATCGGAGACATGAACGTACATGATCCGGTGGTGATATCTCACTTTGATAGATTGGCACGATGGTCCTAAGAGAGGTTTGAGGAATCCCCATATATGTGGGATGTATACGTACGATAGAAGGCCAACACCAAAGCCACTCACGAGACGCCCAACGATCATAGACCAAAAGCCAGTTGCGAACGTCTGTATCGCGCCCCCCAACGTGAATACCACAGCACCGGCGAAGAGGGTCCCTCTGCGACCATGAAGGTCTCCAACACGGCCAGCAGCGATGGAAGTAGCTGAAAGGGTATCCATGAAGCAACGTCAACCGGATAACAGAAAAGAATACAGACCAAATGCACCAACTTCAAGTATGGCGACCATGGTACCGAGGGCAATAGGCCCTGGGTAGTCGAAGTAGGCTTTAAAATGAGGGCCCGTGATGATGCCACTCATGACACTGATAACGCATAAATGAAACTCGAAAGGAGGATCTACATGCACAAGAACTTACCCTTGATCATAGCCAAACTGCAACGTGTGTTAAAACCAAACAACTCGAGGGGAGGATTGACTGATGACTGACCAGAAAGACGCCGAGACTGGCGAAGATTGAGATTGCATAGAGTAAAGGTTGACCCACAAGCCATCGACGAGGGTTAGTATGAGTCTCTACCATGATGCATTGGTGGATGATGGATATAGAGGGGAATAAGCAAATTTGATTGCATTCAAAAATATAATGCTTTTCGGCAAGTGGAGCTTGATCGCTGCCTCAGTCTAACGAACTCATGCCACCGTCCCAAGCTTCAATCGACGACTTCTCTACCTATGACTCGGAGGAAGAATATAGGCTTGCACAGCAGGAATGGGAAGAGACTGTCCAGCAATTGCATCTGCTCGTCTCTGTCGTAATTTTGCCCTTTGTTGGGAAATACCTGGGTCGTCGTTGGAGTCAATGGGGTCAGTATGTTCTTGTCCTTTATAAGATCAGACATCTCACATCGCGAGCTGCAGCCTATGCGCGCTATCTTCGTGTTGGATTAGGAAGAGCCTTCTTCTGGAACTGAATGACACGGAAGGACAGGAGCGCGGTGAGTCGGCAGATCACAGAGTAAAATTCTTGATATTCACGTCCCTCTCCGCGCCAGAAAAGTATGATGATATCTCAATGCTACCGCAGCAATGTATTTGACATTAATTGGCTTGTATACTATCATTTTTCAGTTGCTGGAATTTGTCTACCAGATGTCTGACTGCGACTGAAGGTTGATGACCAGAATTAAACATATCTGAGATCATCTCCTCTGCTACTGCCCAACTTTTCCTTCGCAGAAGTCCCAGGAATAGAACATACCAGGTCGTGTCAGTTGTCAGCTTTCGTCGTCGCATTTCACGGTAATATGAGAGAGCTTGCTTCAGTCCTTCCGGCGATGGAAGCTTCAAGGAGGAGCTGATCAAAATATTATATGTTGCCTCGTTCAGGATGATGCGACGTTTCTTCATGTGCGATACAATCTCTTTCCGCCACTCGTTCTTCCGTCTGGAATCTAGCCCCTCAATCCGATCAAGACCCGCCAAAATGCTTGTATAAGTCTTCACGTTCGGTTGGGCTGCCGCGTCTTCTTCCATCCGATGTAACAGTCGCATCACAGTCTCGAAAGTCTTTGGTGTTGGGGTCTGCATCTGATGATCGATTATTGTCGAGTACGTTGCGACATTGGGCTGGATTCCCTGCTTTCTCATGATGTTGATCATAACGTCTGGCGCATCATCTCGCCCGGCTCGAAGCAATGCCGAAAGAATAGTGGAAAAGCTATAAACGTCTCCCGCAACCTTGGATTCGGCCATGCGGCCAACAATGCGAGCAAGTCCCTTGAAATCTCCTCGCCGTCCGTAGTAGGCTAAAAGAGTATTGTAAGATACGAGATCAGGTTTGGGCCCTTGTTTTTCCATCTCTTCGAGGAGTGCCTGGACTGCGGTCTCGTCATTGAAAGACAGAAGGCCGTCAATTACAGTGTTGTATACTGAAAGTAAGTGCGCCTTAGGAGCCCCATGAAGATTCAATTTTTGGAAAAGTTGAAAGTAACGTAGGGCCTCAGTGCGTTGGCGACCTTTGAATAATGCAGCAATCAATGCTCGGTATGTGAGTGCATCAGGCTGAACTCCTTCGGCCTTCATCATGTTCCAAGAGGCGACAGCATCATCGGCTTCATTTATGGCACCGTATGAGTCGATAAGGGTTGTCCATAATAAGACTCTAGGTGTAACGTCAAGTGCTAAAAGGTCTGACCAAAGTTTGGATGCAAGGTCGCGACGCCGACGTCTGAGGAAAGCGGAGAGGAAAGTCGCCCAGGCGACTTCGGTCAGCGCAACAACTTTTTTGGCCGTCTTTTTAGTCGGTTCAGGAGCGATATAGGCGTCTTGTCCGAAGAGCCCATCAGCAAGAGACTTGTACAAGCTCTCAAGTAGCTCCGTTGAATCGTTATTCGCCAAATTCATGACATGCTTCGAAAGTGAGGTAGGGTTTGAAACCATCCGAGCTATATCTAGCCGAGCGATGAAGCACTTGAACTTCTCCATAAAGGCGGGATCGTGGGCAAAGTTGGCAACGAGGAATGAGTCAACGCTGGGAGGATAGAACCGTATGCCCGCTCTCAAAGACGTCTGTAATGCAGACTCGAAAGCGTCTTGACTTGCATGGGCTGCAATGGCGGTGAGGAGTAAGGTCATGCGTCCCGGCGTGACCCTTGCCCCTTTGTCGTATGCGTCAGAAACCAAGCCAGCGCGCTCGGAGATAAACTCGTCTTCTTCATCGCCAGATTTCCAAATCTTTTCCCCTCCTAGACCTTTTAGATACTCATCGTATAAGCGAATGACAGCTGCGAAATCTCCTTGCCTAAGACGCAAAAGCATAAATGCGCATAAGGGATCGGTCGAAGTAGTCGTGGAGTTGGCAACTTGTAAAGCGATACGCGCGTACAATTCTTCATCGTAGAAGCCTAATTTACCAGCAGACAACTCTCTCAGTAAAACTTGTAGACTCTCTTCAACCTGGGGCGGTGAGAGGGCATGAAGGAGCTGTCGCTCGTCAAGGAGCCTCAGTGCCTCTAAGATGCTGCCAGTATCGTTCTTTTCGTGTCCGGAAAGCAGCTGAGCCTGCACTTTTTTTATCAGATCAATTTGGGTAGCTTCAAGACCGCGGAAAGATGGAACATTGATCGCCTTGTAGGAATCGCTATACCCCTTGAAATTGACTGAGTGCGCTGACTTGGGCCTGGCCGTACTAAGTGAGAAGGCCTTGCGGGGAACTATGTTCAATAGGGAGGGAGCGAGAAAGTCCAAGAGAATGTTGGACTTGTGTCGAGTTGTGGTAGAAAGCATCACTTTTTGCACTGCCACAAATTTCATCTAATAAACTCATTCTCGAACCATGGGTCACGGAAATTCTAACAAGTTGTACATCACTCACGCAGAACACACAGGTCAGTTTGGTTCTCACTCAGCCTCCTCTGGATACAAGGCGTACGTTATATACATCCTTTCCGATGTTGAAAGTTCGTTAATGAATTCCCTCAGCAAAGCCCAAGCGCCCCATCCCGGTAACAGAACTCCTTTTGATTCATGCGCACTTTCTTTCCAGCAGTTCACCCACCCTGTGTGCGCGAGAAATAGCGATGGAACCGGCACCGTTTTTGATCTCGTCAACATCATTCCATGGTTGAAGTGAGAGTGCGTCATATCTTCATTTTACTCAATTTTGACCTCTTTCTAGGCAACATAACAATACACATCCTGTAACCAAAGAACCTCTTGCACCTACAGATCTCATCACTCTCCATTACTCTCGTAAAGAAGCCTCTGGAGAGATCTATGACCCCATCTCATTCAAGCCTTTCAGCGAGCATTCCCACATCGTAGCAATCGCTACTACTGGTAATGTGTATCTCGCAGAGAGCATCAAAGGAGGGAGAGATTTGGTCAGCGACATCCCATTCAACAAGTTAGTCACATTCGATTGAGGAGGACGAAAACTAAACTAGAGACAGGCAAGATGTAATAACGTTACAGAACCCGCATGGTTTACCACAAGCGTCCGTTCCTATGTCAACAACGTCGACGGTGGCCGTTCTTTCGAAGCATGAAGGGACTTCCAAAAGTGCCGAACTCAAGCCGTCCGTTTCGGGAGGTTTGTCTGCTGCTACCAAGGCAAAGGCTGCTGTACCCTGTATGTTGACCCAGCAAAAACCATTTCTATGACTCACAAGTCATCTCAAGGGAACATTTCTCCCTATTCTAGTGGACTGCCAGGTGCTTCTCTCACCTCGACATCCGTGGATCCATCGACAGCGAGTTCCAAGCTCCTTTGGGACGAGGTTCTTCATCTTATCTACTCATGTTCTCGTACATCTTTTCTCATCAGGCTCGTTAAACAGGAAGAATTAATGTTTGAGGATATCTCCAATCCTGTCAAAGGCAAAGGGAAGGAGAAAGATGTAGGCAAGCGTCGTGCGTATGTTCGTTTGGTAACTAGCTTAGGTGGAGGAAGTCTAAACTTGGAACTCTTCTGCGAAAAAGTGAGTCAGTTTCTTGTAGATGAGCATCTTCTGATTCTAGATAGGCACCAAAAACGTGCTATAACTTCCTCATGCTTGCCAAGGCAGGGAAGTATGATAATTGCTTGTTCCATCGACTTGTGCCTGGCTTTATGGTGGGCATTTTTTCCAACAGTGCCAATCCATACACTTAGATATGTAGATTCAAACAGGAGATCCGACAGGGACTGGTGCAGGTGGAGAGTCCTATTGGGGAACACCATTCAGGGACGAACATGACTTAAAAGGTGCCGCAAAGCATGATGGTCGTGGTGTCCTTGCCATGGCAAATAAAGGTCCTGCTACCAATGGGTGAATACTGCCTCTGCTCTCGCCTACCACGTATCTCATGAATGGTTCTAGATCTCAATTTTATATTACTTTCAGGGCCACACCCCATCTTGACAAGAAGCATACAGTGTTTGGTAAACTCGTTGGTGGAGAAGGCATTTTAGATCTTCTGGAAAAACTTCCACTCAAAGAAGGGACAGAGCGCCCTGCCAAAAGTGTGCGCATTAATGAAGTTGTAATGTGAGTCCGGTGTTTTGGGCTTGTGTATTCACCATATCCATCGTTCATTATATCAGTTATCAAGATCCGTTCGATGATTATAAGAAGCGGCTGGCTAATAAATTAGCAAAGAAAGCTCAGTCTAAAGAAGTGAACGCAGACACTTCCTCTGAGAAGAAAGAAACCGACGAAATTAACTGGTTTGGTGTCAAAGTTGGGTCAGACAGTGCTAGTGCGGCTGGAAGTGGGGGTGTTGGAAAATATTTGCATCTGAAGCGGTCGCCGGTCACCATGGCTAGTTGTGGAGCAGCAGACGAACAAAGGAAGAAGCGCAAAACAGGTTTTGGGGACTTTTCGGGCTGGTAAATTCGTACATATCATTATCAACAATCAAACATGTGGAGAACTAGATTAGCTCATGCCCCCACAAGTATCTTGGCTCTTGTTGCATTAGATGCAACGATCGTCTGGTTGACTGGCGTTTCGCGGACCGGTTCTGATGTTGGGACTGAAGGCAATTCAACAATCTGGGGCAGAGCTTCAAGCTAAAATCAAGAATCAATTGCTGAGACTGGATGGAAAAATTGCTTGAACATACATGTTGTGCTTCTAGTTCCAATAGCTCAGTCTGCACAGCCTCCTCTTCATCGAGAGTCAAGGTATTTGAAAGCATTTCTGAGATTTCCTGATTGTAGTGTGACTAACTCCTCTGAAGGAACAGTGATGATTACTCACTCTTTGATATTCCCTGGCTTCCTGCGTCTCTTCTAACAGTCTCCCTACTGACTCAACATTCAGCTCCTTGTGAATCTCCTTCAGAACCTCATTCCCCTGTTTAAGTCCGTGAAGGACGGACACTTCCACCAAGGAAAATTCAATCGTAGAAACCTAGACCAGCTTTTGTCTATGTCCATTCGGAAAAGACAAGGCATTTCATACCAGCTGCTCCAGATTTTCCAATTGGCTATCTGTTTGAAGTAGCAAACTCTGCTGATACTTTCGCCGACGTAAAGCGATGACAGCCCGGTCCTTCTGACCAGCAGCGAGATGATCTTTAGCGATTGTATGTTCCATGTCGAGTATGACTTGTAACTTCATGGGGTCAACCCATGCAATAACCACATAAGACCGCTAAATACCTTCTTCTGATACTGCCGCAATTTATCACGCTGCAACTTGAGGCTAGATAGATCAACATATGAGAGGACTGTCACATTGAAAGGAGCAACGGAGCAAATATGCACTCCAATATAGCACGATCTTGCGCAGTTATCTTGGGTAAGGACTGGTTTCCGCCCATGTTACATGAAAGGTCAATAGCAGAGCGTCATACGCGTTTCCTATGATGAAGAGCCAAACGCGGAGGTGTTTTGTGTGTGTGAATTTACAACTTTCTCGGACTACGTCGTGATCAGAATGCACGACATCATATCAGTCAACTGAAAGTGAACCCCACGGGGTGGGATGCGTGGCTGCACAGTGAATGGCTCTTCGACTGCTGCAAATTCGCAACTCTATGTCAGCCATTCGTAGATACCATGATTATGTACGTTTTGCCACACAAGGTACACTCAATTCAGTAGTTGTCCATTCTGCTTTGACTTGGGAAACAGGTGGCATCATTCGAATACCATTAAATTCACCCAAGGTCATTGGTGTCGCCAATTCTCGAGGTAACAGAAGGTATGTGATTGATTTGGATGTACGTTCCTATCTGTTGCAACACTTACTTTGTAAAGCCACCAAGAAGACTTTTACGCCTATGCAACACTCTCACTGAACTCAGAAGAACTCCGTCTTAGTAACAAAAAAGCTCTTGGTATCAACTGGGATCCCAGTAAGGTTGGAGATGCGTTCTCCGGACAAGTTACGTTCATTGGCATCTATGATGGGTTGGTTTCTCTCGTCTTCCTTCTCAAAAGGTACTCAAATGTTTAGACATGGAGGTTCAGCGGTATCACAATACTTACGCCAAGAGCTCCACGGGATCTTCGAATCAGTCGATAAAGCTGCGATACCTGAACTTTTTGCCTGGGCCAAGGAATTGGGCGGGTACTTTAGGAGATTCAGAGGCGGTGCTCTCGCACCCTGGGTCATCAGCACAGAAAACACACCCGCATTGGATCTCGAGGCTCGAGCCACCGAAGCATTTTTTGAAGTGCGTCGTTCCAGCAGCACAATTGTCCACGTCTGGAGTCGCTTCACTTGACAGGTGGACCGAAGTTTGTCCTCAGATCCTGTTTCTCAATCATGCGGCGCAACAGCATCAGTTGTCCTTCTACATTCTCTTGATGCCCCCGCGACACCTTTCTTTTCTTCTGAAAAATTGGTGGTGACGGTAGCTCATTGCGGGTAAGACCTTGTCGTCTGAAACTGCTCGCTCCTCATCTTCTCAGGGATACACGCGTATTGCTGTGTTCAGTCAACGCTGGCCGAGTTGTTCCAATGACTGAAACCCACCATGCTGATGCGCATGTAGAGTCCATTCGGCTGAGGCGCATGATGGGTGCTTCCCTTATTACGGATTCATTTGGTGAATCAAGGTATGCTTACATGCTCTCCAAAGTTCGAAAAGTCTTCGGGTGCATGTCGCTGATATTCATCCAGATGGATGGGGGCTTTGGCAAATACCCGATGGTCTGTTCTCATTCTCAAGTTTGCTTATCTGCTTCAACGTTCATTACAGCCTTGGTGATTTGCGCTTCAAAAAGTATGGTGTGACGCCTGAACCTCAGGTACAGACCAAGCTTTTAGATGGTGACGCCCTTTCGTTCTCGTTCTATTAGAGGTCTTGCTTCATTCCTCATTCAGGGAAGGACTGGGCATACATTGTTCTTGTGTCCGATGGTGTTTCATCAGTTCTTTCAGATGCGGAGGTCGTTGACCTTGCTAGGGGAGCGCGGGATCCGAAAGCAGCAGCGGAGAGCATTCTCGCATTTGCTCAAGAGCTTGGTGGAGAAGATAATGCCACTGTCATAGTTGTGCCTTTAGCTGGTTGGGGTCAAATAGTTGGGCCTGATGCTACAAAAGATCTACGAGAATACCGGCGGCAACAAGCTGGTATGTTGTTTCTATGTCTTTCTGCGGATAACTTGACAACGTGTTTTAGTGGGAACTGAGCGTCAGCGTCGAATGTAGTTATGGGTCCGTAGATATCAGAAGCCGACAAGGTTCTCTCCTTTTAGATTCATATTGTATAGATACGTGATATACGTGACTGGTGTATAGAAGTGGCCGGTAGTATATTAAATATAATAACTGATGATAATAGATTTACATAAGAATATGTTGATGACAAACAATACGAGCCTGTCGTGACCGCGAAGCCGAAGTTCAGTAATGACTGATTCTCTGCAAGCCAAGATCCAACTCGCTTCCGCAGAATTCCAAAAAATACAGGGCGAGTTATCGATTGCTGTCGAAGCGCGACAGAGGTTAGATGCGCAGCTCTCAGAGAATGAGCTTGTTAGGAAGGTTAAGATGAGATAAATTTGGGATTTTCGTGATCACTGATTCCACTGAATAGGAATTCGCGCTGTTGACACCAGAAAATAAAGTATTCAAAATGGTTGGTCCTGTTTTAATGAAGCAGGATCAGACAGAAGCAAAGAACAATGTTGAAACACGATTGGAATTCATTCGCTCAGAGATGTGAGCGGCCGTCCCTCACTTTCGAGCCCAGTTACTCATTTTTTAGTAAACGTGTTGAGATACAACTTCAAGACATCCAAGGGAAGCAAGAAAAGAAGAAACTAGAGGTTCGATTCGCAGCGTTTCAAGTAGATACCGTCTGTTCAACGTTTTTCATAGATTATAGAAATCCAAACTGCTCTGCAACAACTCCAGACTCAACAAGTACCAAAACCCGTTCAAAACTCGGGCATACTTGCTACATGACACACGGACCAATGATGGATGGTCGAAGTTTTTGTTTCGTAGTTCGACGCTGGCACTAGCATGAGGCTTTTCACAATGCCGAAGTTATGCTTGCTGGCTCTGTCGCGGCAGCCATGCAGAATCACGTTCCGCAGATGGACTTCTGAGAATTCTTTCGAGCTTGAATCGTTTCAAAGCAGAAATTGGTGGGCAGTTGCGAATAACGACTGAGTCATCTTTGCGTAGTTCTAAATACAAAACGGTTGAACAAGGATGTCGCAAGGACTCGATGGAACCCACGATTCTTTTCGTCATGTACAAGATACTTTTTACTTCGCTCAATACGCTAATGCGATAAAATGTCAGAATCAGACCAATTACTTTGTTAACCTGACAGATTCACCTTTCCCGTCAATTTGTGAATCACCCATCTCGATACTGTCACGGTGACAGTCTTGTTCATAAACCCTGCCTTCGTAACGACACCGTTGAAAGCCATAGGAGGCATGATGACGAGGTTTAAGAGTAAGGTCAAATAGTGTTCACCACAACCAGGATGACAAAATTTGGAACGTGAGAATCCAAAATAGGAAAAGATATATATACTATACAAATAACAATAGGGCCCAAATTGAATATCCATCATGGACTTCACTGAAATTTATAAACAATCTTTCTCTCTCGTCGCTTTCAGTCCCGGAGCCCAATTCATTCTCACTGCTATTGAGGATAGGCTGATCATCAGGCGTACAGACACCCTTCAAATCGCACGCACCTGGCTCCTCGACGCGTCGCGATCACCTACCCACGCGTCCCTTACAACATCCAAAACAAAGCCAAGCTCTATATCAAATCAAGTTCCCCCTCAGGAGGGTTGGATTTCTCATTTGGGGTGGTCCTGCGATTCTGAAATCATACTTGCTGCCTGCGCTAGACGTGGAGTTGTCCATCTTAGAAAGTTGCAAGACGAAGATTGGACGGGGAGAATAGATTGTGGAGCGGAAGGTGGTTGAAACGTGCTTCCACCAAACCCAGTGCTCTGACGCGATTTGTTAGGATTAGTAAAAGCTGAGTTTGCTCCCGATGGACGAACAGTCCTGTGTTTTTCTGAGTGGGGTGTCAGAAGTTTTGCCTTCTTCTTTTCCAGATCTTAACCTCCTCAGTTTCTTAGTTACGTGTCACTATATGGTCGCTGGTAACAGGAGCTGTCACTTATATTCAATTTCCTGTGTATCCGGACAAAGGTATCACTATCGTATTAGAACACTCCTATCGACGCTGAAATGACTCCAGGCTATGCATTTCATGCAGATGGGCGATACTTTGTCCTGGCAGAACGTCACAAGTCTAGAGAAACACTTGGTGTCTATGATGTTCTTGATTCTTACAAACTGATCAGGGTGAGCAGTAACTCAAATTCTCAACGGTGGAATGATGATACAGCGCAGCATTTCCCGCTTCCTACGGTCTCACTATCATCTTTATCCCTTTCGCCCACAGGTGACCATCTAGCGGTGTGGGAAGGTCCTTTCGAGGTCTGAAGATAGTCAAACAATCCTTGTCAGATGCTCAGGTCTAAATCCAGTATAAACTCTATGTCTTGAATCTTACCGGAAGTACTATTGCTACATTTTCTCCTGATCGTGATCCTGGTTTTGGGATTAGATGCATAGCATGGCATCCAAATGGCCTCTTTCTCGCCGTTGGTGGATGGGATGACAAGGTGCGTTTGATCACGTCCCCCGTGTACCCGTCCGATTATTCCTGATACTTCAACAGATTCATATATTGGACAACCTTTCTTGGTCACCAATTGTTACGTTCCAGTTATCAAGTAGAGTACCAAATGACACAGTATGTTTCTCTTGATCATAGATTCCAGCCGTACTGACCTGATCATGTCCTAGATAGTTTGGCGAGAGCCTTCGAAGTGGCTTGAGGCTACTGAAGGTCGAGGATTTCTTTCATGTACTGTGATCTATCATTCTGTCGATCGGTCTCCTTAGAGTTATGAAATAGATGAACGGCTCCGAGGACCGTGCACTATTCCAATCATCAGGGCAGATGCAACCAAATCAAATCCAAAAAGCGGGACAATACAGATGGATTGGAATGTCAATGGCACTTTACTTTGTGTTCGATTTGGTCAAACATTTTCTTCTTGTTGTTCGCATCTTCCTGATCAATGAGACAGAAAATATGCCGACAGCAGTTCATGTTTTTGATTTTCCAACATCTTCACAGACTTTTTGCCCAAGATTACGCTCTGTCCTTTTGCATGATCAACCTGTCCAGCATGTGCGCTGGAATCCTATGCGTAAAGGCAATTTAGTTCTTTGCTGTGGAAGCTCTAGTGTCTATACATGGAGCAATGAGTGGGTAGGTGAGGGAGGAGAAGAAGAAGAGATAGCAGAATGTATTGGTGTGCCAGCTAGTAAGTGAACAATTCACTGCACAGGATGTTGCTGCCAATCACCCTCTTACCTTAGAGACATTTACTACAAGGGACATCAGATGGGCACCAGATGGGAAGGGGTTTGTGTTGTTGGATAGAGATCAGTACTGCTGTGCATTTGAAGTCGAAGAAGATGACCTCGCAGTGAGCGAGATACGAGCCCTTGCATAGAATTGTGGATTTAAATCACACATTATAATATAACTCTTTGCAAAAGCAGAATCTAACAGCTCGTTTCATAACGATAGGTCCCTTCAACTTACCCTTGGTTGGTTGTTTGTCTATTGATGCCGAGACGCAGTGAAAAACGGTTTTACAAATACATCACTTTCTTTCATCATGAGACAAACATTTGCCGAGAGCTGAAAGCTTTTTTTTTCTGCAACTTGTGCCTGTGAACAAGCATCTATATCAGAAGACCGGTGACATAGCAAGCAGGTGTCTGCATTCGGACTATCGACCATTATTTTGGGCTCTTCATCCTCGCATTAGGTGATGTTGTTACACGGTCAATGGTTGATGGAAGGTCACGCAAGTGCTCACTGAAGCTGAAGAGTCAGCAACACCTTGCGTTTGGCCTGATTCTCTAGTTTTTCGAAGGTCCATACAGCTTATCTATGCTGTCTATATTATTAGGATACTGCCCCTACAGATCAATCCATCAGACAAAAAAACTCAACAAGGGTAAGTTCGGGTTACCGCTAGGAAACGAGCTGTAAGAGGCTAAGCATAATGTTATTCAGTTGTGATCATCACGTATAATCACGTCAGTACACTAGATAGTCAAGGCATCGAGACTTAGACTTTTTGACCGTGTGGCACATTCGACTTCCTGTATCAGTTCAGCAAGCCACAGATTCCAGAAGTACATGCGTATTAACGATTCATGCTGAGCTTAAACCGTTCAAGGTGAACGTTGACTCACGCTCAACGATTTCCAATTGGCCCTGGCATCCTGTCCCCTAACCTTCGATTAATAATGTCCAAAAATGATCAACACTGGTCCAGATATATGCCTGGATTGCTCCCATGCATGTGTATTGATGGACCACGCACTGTACAAGACGCTTAGAACATCTCGTGGCTTTCACTACAGTTATTTTCACCTAGCAGCCAAGGATTCTACCTTGCCCCCGCTTCTATTCTTGCATGGTTTCCCGGCGACATCTGGCATCTGGAAAGAGCAGGCCACCTACTTTGGAGAACATCGTGGCTTTCGTCTCATCATCCCTGATTTGCTTGGTTTCGGTGGCTCCTCCAAGCCTACAGGTGCCGAGGCGTACAAGCCCACTCTAATATGTCAAGATATTATTGACATCCTAAACGCCGAGGCGATAGATGTAGCAGTTGTAATTGGCCATGGCATGTCCGTCAGAGTTAAAAATGACAGGCTTCACCTGACCACTCAATTCGCTCCTCAGAGGTTCAAAGATCGCTTCGCGACTCGCCAATCTTCACCATAAACGGTTTCGGGGTTATGCTTTTCTTGCCGTCCCATACTCTGCGCCACGACCAAAACAAAAGATGGAAGATACAGCCGTCGCAGTAATTTGGCATTTTCCTGTAACACTGGCACCTTGTGCTTAATGTTTTTCAGACCAAAAGAATGTGTGGATATGAGCTGTGTGGTCACATTCTATTCTTTGCTGAAGAGGATTCTGTAAGGATTCTCGCGGACCATGCAAGTCGAGACTGTATCGGAGGAATCACTTCTAATCGCCTTGGTACCCAGATGCAATCGCTATATAACGCAATGTTTCCACTGGATCCCAAGATGTGGGTCACGGATGTAGCACCAATTGGAGCACTAAGGGCATGGTTAACGGCAGACAAGAAGACACCTTTACCGTCCTATCTTACGCCCATGGTAATTCACCTTCAAGTTAGACTGACATGTTGAGCAAACTTTCTGTAGCATCGAGATCAATGGATGTTATCCTTCAAAGATGGGTTTGCTGCACCTTTGTGTTGGTTTAAGGTTTGTCGACGACCACTTCCACCTACGTCTGCTCATTGATACACCACGGTGTTCACCGATCAGACTGTTGTCTCGGGTATCAATGCCACCGATGATGAAGGTCAAGATGAGCACCCGTTATTGCATCAATCATGGTCCGCTAAATGAGAAATTCAGAGATACCACTGGACAGATATTCCATCAAACAACCCGTGTTCTTCGCTGCAGCACAACATGATTATATTTCACGCTCGGTGTTGGGCATCGCGTTGATACGTCACAATTGTCCAGAGGCATCTATTCGAGAGTTCAACGCTGGGCATTGGTTGATGATGTCTCACCCGACAGAGGTGAACGCGTCAATATTCAACTGGATCATGGACCTAGTTTAGTCATCGTCGTTACGTAATAGATTGACGTGACGCGTGTCTGCTGATAATTTTCCGACATACAATTTCAAAGAGCCGGCTTCTCCGTTTCCCCCTTTTCTCCTTTCGATGCTTCCTCGCTCCCTTCGTGCGGTCTCTCGTGTATCACGTAGATTCCCTTTTCCTCCAATCCGTTATTACACTGCACCCTCCAATCCGACAAGACCCACTGAGCCATCCAAACCGAACACGAATCTGCAGACAGATGGCCACAACAAGGAAAAGAAGGAGCAGGGAAGAGCTGTGGATGATACTGCCGTGGAGGCACAACCGACTGACAACAAGAAGCCCATAGAGCAGCACGAACAGGATTCCTCATCCTCCAAACCCCCACAGAAGCCGGACATACCAAAGGCACTTGAGGGCTTTTTCCAGCAGTATCAGAACCAATCATCGCAGCAGAAGGAAAACCCCTCTCGCAAGTCCGACTCGGATTCAGACAAGGGCAAATCCCATAGTGAGCCTCCCTCTGGCAACAACTTCACAAACAACCAATTAGGATGGATTGCGTTGTCCGCTATCGCCTATCTTGCCTACACCAATGCATCCGGGGTGACTTCTCGCGAAATCACCTGGCAGGAGTTCCGTACGGCGTTTCTGGACAAGGGTCTCGTTGACAAACTCACTGTCGTCAATGGTCACAAAGTCCGGGTCAAGCTTCACGCTAATGCAACAAATGCGATATATCCTGCTGCCCCGACCGGCGAGTTTTACTTCTCAATTGGCAGTGTCGATGCGTTCGAACGTAAATTGGACGAGGCGCAGGCAGAGTTAGGCATCCCCAGCCATGAACGCATCCCCGTCGCCTACCAGGACGAAGTTTCTGCTTTCAGCGCAGTCCTCAACTTCGCTCCTACAATTCTTTTGGTGGGCTTCCTTTATTGGATGTCTAGGCGGAGCTCTGGCGGCGCGGGCGGAGGTATTTTCAGCATCGGGAAGAGTCGTGCCAAGCTATTCAACAAAGACACGGAGGTCAAAACAAAGTTTAAAGATGTTGCAGGAATGGATGAGGCCAAGGAAGAAATCATGGAATTTGTCAAATTCCTCAAGGAGCCAGCCAAGTACGAGCGATTGGGTGCTAAGATACCTCGAGGCGCTATCCTCTCCGGGCCTCCAGGTACCGGTAAAACCCTCATCGCGAAGGCAACCGCAGGCGAAGCCTCTGTTCCCTTTTTGTCTGTGTCTGGATCCGAATTCGTTGAAATGTTCGTCGGAGTCGGTTCCTCCAGAGTGCGTGACCTTTTTGCATCAGCGAAAAAGCACGCTCCCTGCATCATATTTGTTGACGAAATCGATGCTATTGGAAAGTCCCGCTCGAAGGGAGGTAACTTCGGTGGAAATGACGAGCGTGAATCCACGCTTAATCAACTGCTGGTAGAGATGGACGGCTTCGGTACTAACGAGCACATTGTGGTGTTGGCAGGGACGAACCGACCGGATGTTCTTGATCCCGCACTCATGCGACCCGGTCGTTTCGATCGACACATCGCAATTGACCTTCCAGACGTTTCTGGTCGTAAAGGCATCTACAAAGTCCATCTTGGTCCTCTGCGCCTCGCTGAAGACATCACGAAGGACATTGACAGCTTTGCACAGAAATTGGCAGTACTCACACCTGGTTTCTCCGGCGCGGACATTGCTAATGTGTGTAACGAAGCTGCTCTACACGCTGCTCGCAAGGCCGCCGAATTCATCAACTCCATTGACTTTGACACGGCCATTGAGCGCGTGATTGTTGGTCTCGAGAGGAAGAGCCGAGTTCTTAGCCCTGAGGAAAAGAAAACAGTAGCATACCACGAAGCTGGTCATGCAGTTTGTGGATGGTTTTTGGAGTATGCTGATCCTTTGCTCAAAGTCAGCATAATTCCAAGAGGAACTGGTGCACTGGGCTATGCGCAGGTAACAAGTTTTTACCATCTTTTTTCCTACCAAATTTAACTGGATTCAAGTATCTTCCACCAGACCGGTACCTACTCTCAACTCCTCAGATGCTTGATCGGATATGCATGACTTTGGGTGGTAGAGTATCTGAAGAAATTTTCTTCGGGCCAGGAAACATCACTACTGGTGCCCAGGATGACCTACAAAAGATAACTCGTATGGCGTTTGAAGCCTGTGCTAATTATGGAATGAATGAGGCTATTGGACCCGTGAGCTACGGCGGTGAAAAGGGTTCGAAGGAGAATTGGACAAAGCCTTTCAGCGAACGAACCGCAGAAATGTTGGATGCTGAAGTACGCAAGATGATCACGTTCGTCCCGTATTTTTTTTTTTTTCGTTCGCTTGCTCACTATAAACACAGTGATGCGTATGAGCGCACGAGGGATCTATTGACTAAGCATAGGGAGGATGTGATCAAAGTTGCTAGCTTGCTTCTCGAGAGAGAAGTTATAACTCGGTACGTCTACTTTCGTATACTGTTCTTTTTGCATGTCACTCAGGTCTTGCAGCGAGGACATGATTGAACTACTAGGAAAACGGCCTTTCGTTGGAAGGTCGGATGATATGGACAAGTGGCTCGATGAGAATCATCGGAGGAGAGTGGTTGATTCCCCTGTGCCAGAGACGCCACCACCAGGCGCAGAAGTAGATGATCCCCTTCCAGCACCATCGACGGCAATGACAAGAGTGCAGGATAGATTAATGCTCTAATATAGTCTTCTTCTTACTTGCAATTGTATCTAATATCTAGGTATACACATACATAGTCAATCCTCAGTGCGGGATCGGCGAACGATCTATAACATATATCGGAAACCACTCCATTGATCTCCTTTATCAATCCGCGCTGCTTGCACACTCTCGTAGGTTCCGTTCTTCGCATCAGCGCGTTTGTTGTCGAGACCTTCAATAACCTCATCCCGCTCACCCCGATCACGGCGTGCGTTTTCGCGTTGTAGAAATGTGGCAAAGATAACGGTACAAACAAAACCAATCGCAATGTATGCTAAGACAATACCGTGTCCTAGACGGTACCATGGCTTGAATGTGGCACGATACTGAACAAATCCTGATGATCATTGAGCTCCAAAAGCGACTTGAATTTACTCACGATATTGGCTGTCACAGCCCCTTGGAGGTTTCCAAAACCGATGGCCATACCAAGTGTGACACTACGCTTGTAGGTCCCCTCGACGTTACTTGCAACCCACGCCCTGGAAAGTTCAATCGATTTCAAGTGAAGACAATGAATGTGTTTTGGGGCCTCACACTGAATTTGCTGTATTGAGAAGAATCAATAAACAAAAAGATGCGAGTGTTGGGTACTTACGAATAATAGGAAAGATCACGCTGTACGCTATCAGTAACAATTGGAACAAAATATAGATCGACGTACGACACAGCCAGATATACAGCGAAGTAAGACAGCGCGGGGTGTGAGGAAGTGATCAGAATGATGTAGGCAACCAGTCCTGTGCGAAAAGGGAACAGTTTAGTGACTCCACAATACAGACAGACCTTCAGATATACTCACCGATACCGAAAAGGCCTCTGGACGCCGATAGTAAATAACGAATGTTAGCAAGTTCAGGGTCTCGTGGAGGACGTACAGGTTTATGTAATAGCGACGCCCAAGCCGATCCCCTAAAAACCCAACGATACAAGTCAAAAAGCAACCCCATACATAGACGGGGACCGATAGGAGGTTGGCTTGAGTTGGTTTAAAACCTGATGAGTGTTCATCGTTCAGCGATCATGGAGGATCAATATATGGAATAACCTAGCTGTAAGTTTGACAAAAGTTGAGAAGAAAAGCCAATGTAATAAACGTGTGATCTGACCTGCTTTATGATTCCGGGTGTAAACAACGAGAAGGCGTACAAAGGGCCATCACTTCATGGAAATCACATCAGGAAAGGTTGCAGCTGACTGTGATACTGCTACGTACAAACCCATATAAATTCCCACTGACCGCTACATCAGTGACAAACGACGAAGGTTATAATGAAAGACCCACTAGCGATCCAGGTCTTCCAATCACGCAAACTTTGATATACGTATTTCATCTTGAAAGCTTCACCCCGGGCACTGAATTGCATGTCTTCTTGGAGGCGTCGGATGACAAAGATGCCTGAACAACATGGCATGGGATAGTGAGTGGTGTAAAAATCGAGTGGACATACGTTCCTCCTCTGTCAAAAACTTCGCTGTATCAGGAAAGTCTTGAATGATCCAGTAAGAGAATAGGGCTGCGACTATGGTGACAAGTCCTTCTATGATGAAGATCCAAGCCCAACCTGAGGTAATATTAGTGAGTCCTGTTGAAAGATGCTATGACGAGGGACGTACCAGGTCTGTCGCCAATTCCATCCATGTTTCTAATGGCTGCAGCCAGGAGGCCGCCTAGAAGATTGAGGACTACACAAAGCATTTGATCATGATACTACATACTGAAAGCTCCTGCGACTGTTGCAGACGAAAAGAATACCGCGATACGAGTACCCATTTCTGAACGTTTATACCAGCTGCAGGTTACTTCCTTAGGAAGAGATGCTATCCACAGGAAAAGGCTGTATACCTCGAGATATAGTAGACAATCCCTGGATACATGCCGGCTTCAAAAAGTCCAAGTAGGACACGTACAGCTATAATTTTGTGTTGGCAATCCTGAAGGGAGGCATAAAGGTAGACGTGACTTACTCACGAGGCCACCATAATTATGCACAATACCATGCAAAGTCTTGACAGACTGAATAAGGCGGACGAATTTATCAGTACTCGAGGTACAACGTACCATAACAGTTCCCCAAAGAAATATCATGATTGAAAGCCATACGGATGGGCGAAGTTTCCGAAGAAAAACATTGCTCGCTGGCTGATATAGAAAGATCCAGTTCTCACCTCAATTTGTGCATGATAAGATTACTTGCCTCAAATAATGCATATGGGAAGAAGAACACCGTTAGAGCTGTTAGATACTGGTTGTCCGAGATATGTATGTCGGTTGTGAAATCGTACAACTAGAAGCAGCCTAAAGTTAGTTACGATAGGTAAAAGGTTGCGAATACATAACTAACCGCCGCATTACCGATACTACCCCTATCCAGGAAGTTCAGCAAGTATAAGAAAGCTAGCCATGGCACAACGTGTAGATCAATCTTCCTCAGGAGTCGTCGTTCGTCAATACTAGAGGTGTCTACATCATGGCGATAAACTTGATCCGGCACAATGCTTCCTTCGAGGGTCTTTTCCTCCATGAAGGCAAGAAGAGTGAAGAGAAATCAATCTGCGGAATGAGCTCCTGCATGCCGGTTATATACTTATAGCTCGGCGAGAGAGTTGTGACGAAAAATTGTCCTGACGGGGTTACCTTCCGGAATAAGAAGACAAATGAAACACGTGTGCCTGAGTGAACGGAATCAGATAGATGTGGTTGGAGAGTAGAAACATCCTAAAAAGTATTAAAGAGATTGATTTGAACAATGATTATACGAGACAGGTTAGAGTAGCTTAGAGTAGCATGCATGTAAGGGTGGCTGTATGGTTGGACCTGTGCTGGAAGCTTTCATACGCCAAGAATAGATTTCCGGCACCATCAGATTGGCATTCGGAAGTTCGGCACAGCGCCGAAGTTTGGAAAAATTCGTTGCGACTAAGGAAGCAATAGAAACTATGTATTGAGGTACAATAAATTTTTGAGCGACGAAGTTTTTGATGCACCAGGAGATTTTGGGGCACGAGGATAATTTTGAAGCACAAGAGACTTTTGAAGCACAAGGTTATTGACAGATGGTATGTAACTTGACCAGAGCAGACGGTTCCGTAGGGCTGGTTCCCTAATCACGAGCTCCACTTGTTCATGGGGAAGTGAGTATAAACTGAATACCAGGCCGGTAATAATAACCAGCCAATCAACCAACCAACAACACACGAACTGTCAAGACGCTGAAAATGCTTTTGTATGACAGTATGCCATCAACTTCACTGAAAAGCCTTTTGATACACTTCTCTTCCTATCGCATCCTGAAGCCCTTGTAGTGATTGCCCCAGCCATCTCCTCACGGTTTCTGTCTCTTTCCCAGCCACTCTGACAATGGCCCCTGAGTGAACGGAAATAGGGCTGAGGGACCAGACCATGTCTCTGGGAACCTTGGTCCTGAAAATGGAGATCTGGTCGTACAAGGCGGAAAGATGCATGAGAGTTGTTTTGACTAACGGACCATATAGGATCACCATAGCGTAACAGGAGTAAGGTGCTAGCCTGTCACTCAAGGTGCGGACAGGAACCTTGTTCATTGAATCGGCCTGTTCCTCATCAAGAAGCATCACATCTTTGGCAACTCTTTTCCCCTCGACCCATACTTCATTAGAGCTGTAATATCGAGAAAAGGCCCACTCCTCCCCGATAGACATGCGACCCGAAGTAAGCCAGTCTAGGACCACGATGGACGCGTCTTGGGACAACTGGAAGGTTTGGGTTTGATGGTACGACGCGGATTGGAAACAGGTTACAGGGTCCGGCAGGAGGAAGAGGCTACCTTCTGCAGCAATGGTCAAAGATATATTCTGCATCGTCGTCTTTGGCGTTGATTGGCTCATCTCTCTAGCGAGGGATCCTGGGCTCGGCCGGATGGATGCAAGTCGTTGCCCAGGACGAACCTTGAAGACTTTAGTAGACCCCTAAGATACGAGGAGTCACTGAACATCCATCACTCATGACGAGACAATCGGACGGACCTGCGAAAGCATGACGAGTACTGTCCGTGAACCGACATTAACAGATAATTGGACCTCGTCTCCTCCGACGAGGCCACCGCCATACGTAAGAAGGTACACAACAGCCACGCCGTCCCGCGCTATTCGGGGGGCTAACAGTTTGAGTGGATAGGTAGACACCAATTCAGAAAAAACGGCACTAGATCCGTAAGATACAAGCGAAATGCGTCCACCTCCAGCATAGATTCTTGGGATCGCTGCTAAAGACCGCCCTGTTTGCATGGATAAGGAGGTTAACTTTTGGTGGCCTTATCAGGCAGGATGCATATCTAGGACCGACCAACTGCCATCATTCGAAATTCATATCAATTCATTGATACCGACATGCGTTGATTTGGACTGGGTAACGATTGAGGGTTTGTGAGAGAGTTATGAACATTGTAAAACGATGGCCTCATAAAGGAGTCAATTGATCGAAGGTCCTAAAATAAGAATACTGCTAGATACTGAGAATAATGAGCGTAGTGTAAAAAAGTGAGAGGCATAGACAGCAGATATACAATGAGACAATGAGGTCAGGGGAAATGAAATGAGGCTTTCAGTCAGTACTTGCGTGTTGCGAGTGCCCTGATTTCATACAGGTAGGAGCGATCTGGGTTTGAGAAGACATCTTGTGGTGCAAGAACTGATCTCCAGTTTTTCATCTCTAAATGATGTCGTTCTTCAGCCACTCTACAGCTTTCCATGAACGTCTCATCAACATCAAACACCATCGATGCCCTTGAACCCCGTTCGCTGCTCGAGTCAGATATTGTCCGCGTGTGACTACGAGCCGGGCTGGGAGCTTCAGCTTGCGTGGACGATATACTTGAATCGCTACTTGAGGCTGCCGAGCTAGTGTTGACACTGATATCAGATCCACTGAGTTGCTGCAAGCTCGCGCGTATGGTACCGCCTTTCGTTCCCCAAGCATTATCTTCCTCGTCGTCTGCAAGGTTGGCAAACACATCAGGTTCTTCTTCGTCCGGCGGCAATGTTGAGACCCAACACATGCGTGCCGGATCAAAGATCATGTTTCCCACTATTCGTGCGCCGGAGGCAAAGGACCCCACAGGAGAACCAATTGACGAGCCCGTAAGGTGGGTTATGAGGGCAGGGCGGGTAGATGTACCAACAGAAGCGTCAAAACCACGGAGAACGTGATCGTTCCCTTCCCAACGAAGAGTTGTTGGGTTCCATTTCATGTCTCCAACAACTATAGATGAACGTAAGTATAAACTCAGGGTACAATGATGAAGGAAGATAAACCTTTTGGACCATTGGTGCCACCTAAATTTCGTATAAGAGTGGGTTTTCTTCGTGTTGGTGGCGAAGGTGTTATTGCAGCCTTCTTCTTTGCCGCTTTGGGACTAGAAGGTTTGGAGTTGTTGGTTTTTGAAGAAAACTCTATGCGAGCTGTACGTCTCAACGTGTTTGTTGCAGGCGTGAGGGCAGTTGGGAAAGCTTTTTCTAAGAGTACGTTAGCTAGATTCAGGCGAGTCACTCAATAACCTTACCAGTACTACCGCTCATATCTTCCCGTTGGTTCTTCTTTTTTACAGTCCCTTTCTCGCCGCTAGACTGGGATGGATAGGTGGCACCTGGTATGCGGTTCGCATCCCTTTTTGGTTGCACACGGAATTTAACTTCTTTGTCACGATCAGTGGGAAGGTCTTCAAAGGTATCAAGCTCAGTGCCATCACCAAATTGGCGTTGGCGTTTAGGTCGGCGGAGAAGCTTAGGTGCTACAGGTTGAGAGGTATGTGAGTCGCGCCTGGAAGGTATTATAGTAGACGGGGAGTGTGATGAAAGAGGGGATGTAGGACGCGGAGCTGGTGATGTGCCTTGTGTCGTAATTGCTCCGAAGACACCTGACAGAGAAGGCCGTGCCTTCAAACGCGACTGGCTCGGCATAGTTAGACGAAGAGCAGCAGGGTTAGATGAGGGAGTAGATGGCCGTGTAGGAGGAACCTTAAAATCTTGCGCTCGACTGGTAGAATACTTGTGGGATTTGGCGCGGGACGCAATAGTAGGCTCCTCATAACGTGCCTTGGAAGTTCCTGCCGCTGCAGTTGACCCAGAGCCTGATGCATGGGTGTGACTGGATTCAATGAGTGAGAGCGAAGCTTTGCGCGTTAGACCGCGCATACTCGCTGGAGGAGTTGGAGGTTTCAAGCCGGAATAGGATTTTTGTCCTCGAAGACTTCCAGGTTTGGGAGAGAGAAAAGATGCAGATAGAGAAGGTGTTGCTGTAGCAGTTGACAAAGCTTGAAATGCTTGAGAACGAGATTGACCTGGGAGGGGTGGAGAAGGAGATAGCCGAATTTTCTGGAACTGACGAGCAGAAGATGGCGGTGGGTTTAGAGGAGATTTGGCTCGATTAAGCCGGGAAGGCGGGCGGAGGACAGAGGATCTTTGTTGTGGAACGGTATGACTTCGCTGGAAGGGCCGATGCGGTACTTGCGATCTGAGAAATAGACGTTTGGGGTTAAGATCTGCATCATCGTCAAACACGAGGCCGGTTTCAAAATCGTCTTCGGATTCGGTAGCTGCGACTTGCAACCGTGTGTTGGTGACTTGGGACTTCTTTTTCATGTCGAGGATCTTGGTCAATTGACGAGCACTATGACCCGTTTCAAAAAGAGAAGAAGGAAGGACGAGACCCTCAAGTTCGTCTTGCTCTTCTTGATCGGTTTCAGAGGAGGCAGGGAGGGAAACGGAGGAGATAGATTCGGATGAAGGCGATGCAGCAGCAAAACCAAGGGAGGAATATGCGTCAGAGGATTGTGACGACGAGGTCTGATCTTTGTCACCCCATTCGAGGGAATTCTTGGAGGAACGGTGGCTCAGAGACAAAGGGGCGAGAGAAAGCTGTGTGAGATCGGAAGGTAAGGCGAAGGCATCTTCAAAGTCTTCATCAATGAATGGCTGAAGCGGTTTAAGAGGCGCTGATAAGGGAAGGGCAGTGGCTTTAATGGTAGACGCGCCCTCGTCGTCGTCGTCGTCGTCGATGTCGGACAATGAAGGAGGAGGGCGAATTGTGAACAACTGAGAAGAGTTGGGTGTGGCGGAGGGCTTGAGGGGACGAGATCTAGGCGGACTGATGTTGAGCTCGATATCCCAATCCTCTTCGTCGGTGTCCTTGTGCGGGTGGATTATGGCGCCGTCAGGAAGGTCAAAGTCGGCATCGGGCCATTCCTCGCTGGGCACGACGAGAGTGGGAGCGGGGACAGTCGCCATGGGGGCGAAGGGGGGGAAAAGAGAGAATGACGAAGGAAAACACTCAGAAGAAAAAGACGGTAGACGGCAGAAACAACATCGACAACGACAATACACTCGTGTTCGTTGAGGTCACATCACGGTCACATCACACTAGTATGGCATCAGGCGCCTCAGCTCCCGCGCGTGGTCCACAATCTCATCCGTCCCGCTCTCCCAGTCTCCACCTTCTTCCACCTCTTCCTTCCATGCCCCCAGCCCCTCATCCAGCCCCGCATGCAGCCGCAGTCCCCGCTCTGCCATCGTGTCTGCAATTCCGCCTAGTTCCTTTCCGCTAAACACACCTCGGAGTGGTCCAAACGCTAGTAGATATAGATCTGCATCCAAATAGAATCAGCTTTTGTCCCGCTCCAGTATTCTTCGCTTACCCTTTACCAACGGGCATTCCCCAATTGCTCGGAACAAGAGTTTCTTGGCGTGTTGAAGCTCACCAGTCCGTATCTCAAGCTCGATGTATATACGCCAGAGTATGTAGCTTGCTCTTGTTCTATGTCGTCAAAGTTGGCCACCGGAGCAACACAGAAAAACAATGCCTTTCGCACCTTTCGCTCTCAATTGCATTGGCCAATCCGCTACGCGTCCGTTCAATCTCTCCGCTCCATCGTCCCTTGTCCCATCCTGCGATCCACACTTCTTCTACTCTCCGTGCAACATCTTTCGCCTTGGAACTACTCTCACCTAGGACCATTCTCACGCGTCCCCATACCCCTTGTCCGCGTTCTCCTTCCAAAAACAGCCCTAGTATAATCGAGTTGCTCGGATATTCTTCCATGGCCTTTTCCACACGCTGCCGCAGCACAGAAGGCGCCATCGAATTCTTCAGAACGACACTGTATTGATAGACTGTCAGCAAGCATGCAACCAGCAAACTCTCCCGACAAGGTCCCTGTCCGTATTCTCCGTTCAAGTAATCATCAAAGACCTGAAGTGCAGACGTAATGTCCCTTCCGGTCAGAATCTCCAGGAGGGCACGGAGTTTGATCCATCCTTCCCTATCCTTCCACTCTTCTTCGCCTTTAATAGCATCTTCTAGACCACGTTTACACCGAAGCACCGCAACCCCGCCATGTCCTTGTAAACCTGCAGAACGTAGTATAGTCTGAAGAGCTTGTTCCGAATCCCCGTTGAGCCAGTCCATATGCGCCCAATCCCACCAGAGACTGCTCATTCCTTGTAGAGAGACGCCGCTCGAAGCTGTCAAGACTGTCTGGTATATTTTTCTAGCGTCATCCAATCTCCCGCGTATCATCTCCAATCGTGCGTGAATTGCCCAGCGAATCGAAGATTCATTGTTGGACAAGATACAGCGAGAATGCTTCAGAGCACTACCAAAGTGGTGATATTTGACCGTAAGACGAGAATCAAATCAACTTACGTTCTCACGTTAATTGCTGCTTCAAAGGCTAAAGTCAAGTTATCCCATTCCGCATCATCAGTGCCAAGTCGCAGCTGAGCAAGGAGACGTTTGATAAAATCATGGTCAAGTCCTTGTACGTCTTCGCTTCCCCACATCGCGGCTTTCATCTTTCCTGTTTGAGACAATCTGATTGCATCCAGTGGTCCAAGCACCCCATACCCCCAGCACTTCATGGGGCCACGCGGGTCCGCATATTGCTTCTCCCGACCAACAGTCACTCCAGCAAACGATTCACTCGTTACTCGTACCTGTGTTGTTTCTGAGGGGAACAATGCATCTATAAAAGGACGTCGTGTCAGATGCCCTAGGTTCCACCGATCATCCCAGTTGATAGAGTTTGACGTTGACAATGTCAATGAAAATCCAGGTATATGGAGACCAACAAAAGCAAGCCATGCTTGTCGGAAGGCGTTCTTTGCCGCGACAGATGTCAGAGGCATCAAGAGCGGGCGTATATCGGAAAACAGGACCGTAGAGTATGGATCATGTGTGTAATCGGAAGAACGCGAGGGCAGATAAGCAAGCTCGTCCATTCGAGATTCACGCGCTGCCCATTGCCGGTACGGGTCAAGATCAATAATCTGAGTCATATCCTGCTTTTTTGAAGAAAAGTTTTCACGATGCCCGGAGACCCAAGCTGCCCAGCCATGAGACCCGACTTCGCCAATTCGAGGCGCCTCAGACTCCCAAAAGTTCTCAAGATGTTCAAGTTGTGTTTCGTAGGGTATACCATGGAGTGCTTGAGGGATTTTAAACAATCTTGGATGTCCAAGTCGCGTCAGAGCATGAGATTGTCGAAGAGACTAGTCATCCTTACAGTTCCGCTTGAGCCTGAAATAACGCTGTTGCACGTTCCACATATCCTGTGTATATAACAATGAGCTGCTGTGAGTGAATTAAAGCGCATCGCACCAACCAGCCCGTTGGAACACTACTGCGACGCGCCAAAAGACTCGGACTTTCGCTAACTCGTCTTGCTCGCTTTGACCAAAGATATTCAACATTCGGATGGCATCCTCAACAATCCCATCGACCCCATTCGCGGCCTGTCTGATCCTCCATTCCAACCACTCCATCCAGATCTCCACTCCGCCAGTTCTTAAAGCCTCTTCCCACTCTGCTCGAACTTTGCTCTCGTGCCATACTTCTTCTCCTGCTCTCAAGTACTGAATGCGGAGAATCTTGGACAACCCATTCCGTGCATCTGCGGCGAATGCACGAGCGAGAATCGAAACGGTGATCTCGGAACGTGCTTTGGTCCCATTCTTGGACGTCACCGGGATCGTCGAAAGGGTGTGCGAAAGAAGTTGAAGCCAACTATCCGTGGACCCTGGCTCTTTTGCAATTGCCTCCTCGAGCTGCTTCAGCTTTTCCTGATACGACGTTAGTATTATCTCGTCAGAGGAGCTTTCATCGTTAGAAACTCCGTCAGATGCATCGGAGGAATCAGTGTCTGAATCTGCATCATCTTTTGACCTTGTGATAGAACGATAGGACTCCGAATCGATACCCTGCGGCCGACTAGACGAAAGACGTATGATACCATCGACCTCTGGATGCTTATAGATGTCACCAGACTTAAGTACTCTTCGGGTTGGAGGGGCGAGCAATAAAGCTCGGGCACCGGAATCAGTCAGGCTTCGCATCTATCCAAGGATTTAGAAATATCAGACGCACGAATACGTATGAGAACAAGAACGATATTCTACCTTCCGTCTGTCTGTTGGGCCAACCTCGATACCTTTACCACTACGATGTGTGACTGTCCATGAACGGGATAAGCCTAGAATATATCTGCCTCCTTTGCTATCATGAGACGTCTTCAAATAACACACGGGAAGTCTTACGATCGATGATGTGGTATTTAGGTATGTCTCCTGCATGTAGCCCACCGTACTGAATGTTATAACGGTCTCCTTTCCGGTCTGAGTAATATAATCGCGATGTTTCGTTTTCGACGGACGAAGTGTCTCTGATTGAACCATGACGTTCCTTGTCTTTCAATGACTTCTCCTTCCTTTTTTCGTTCTTATCCTTCTCGCGCAATCGTTTCTTTGTTGATACGGCTGAGCGCGAAGTGCTGGGTCCAGCCTCAAGGTCCGGAAATGAAGAGAACGAAGGAGGAAACGATGAGGCAGACATTCAAGAAAGTACAAGTTAACGTTGAACATGCGCGCCCCTGAAGCATGAACAATTTCTGTGAATTACGTAACACAGGATCCAGTTTTTTCCCCACCCACACTTGATCTCCTGTTTGCTAGTATGCGGCCTCTTACCGAGGATGAATCAAAAGCAGTTTTCACAAAACTTGCTAATTACATAGTAAGTGAACATTATCACACTCGTACACTTCTAACACTTCTTCCTAGGGGAAGAACCTTATTCACCTGATTGACAGACAAGATGAACCGTACTGCTTTCGACTTCACAAAGACCGTGTCTATTATGTTTCCGAATCATCTATGCGTCTAGGCATATCAGTTGCGCGACCGAACCTTGTTAGCCTTGGTACATGTTTTGGAAAGTTTAGTAAGAGTGGAAAATTCAAATTGCACGTTACGGCTCTGGACTGCATCGCGCAATATGCAAAATATAAAGTAAGTCTGCGAGTAGACTGCTCGAAATAATTTGACCATTCATGGCGCAGGTGTGGATAAAGCCTAATGGTGAAATGCCGTTCCTTTATGGAAATCACGTCGTGAAGGCACACCTTGGGAGAATAACAGAGGACACGCCAGAGCATCAAGGAGTTGTCGTTTTCTCCATGAAGGATATACCTTTGGTGAGCTTCTTGACTTTTGGTAATTTAAGATTTCCAATCTCCCTTGTTCAGGGTTTTGGTGTAACATCTCGTTCAACTGTTGACACCCGAAAACTAGATCCGACTGCTATTATCGTGTTCCATCAAGCGTGCGCTTCTCTGTTTCAATCACTCCGTTCTTCCTACTAACGCAAGTCTTAGTGATGTTGGGGAATACTTGCGTGACGAGGTCAGTCATCTCGCCCCTTCGAGTTTAATCTTCAGGCTCATGGTATCCATTCAAGGACACCCTCTTCTAGTAGTCATACTACATCTCCAACTTAGCATTCTCAGGGTTCTGTGATTTTGGTAGACACGACGGACTCCATTTTACCTCGATCTCGATTCTGAAGTGCTCGGACGAGAAAGAAGTACTTTCCCTTCCATGCGCAGGCGCGTGCTGGCTGGAATTTCGATAGTGATATTGTAATGTGAATATGCATTTACTGTCATGAAATTGATTCAAGATGATTTCTGTATCTGTCATTCCAAAACGTCGCGTCAATATTTCTATACCTACAGTGCATAGTTGGCGAACGTCTTTTCGGAGAGTGACACATCGGAATTCGGAATGGCTTCGGATCCCGACACGTATTGGACTACACTCAGTGACAACGAGCTCACTGTCGACAACGTTACTCACACTCTTAGCCTCATTCAAAGTGATCTCTGGGCTACAGCAGCTGTTGCGGACAGAGTTGTCAACGATGTCGAAGTTCAGCAGACTTTACTCGAACTAGGTATAGGAAGAACAGATGGTGCAGTCAAGAGAAGCCGAGAGGCGACCAGTTCTTTGCTTGCTGTTCAAGAATCACCGTCAGAAATTGGTTCTTCAAAGACATCAGAAGACGTAGCCGCAGGAGGGAGTGTTTCTGACACGCTGCACGCGTATTTTGAGGCAAGCCCCGAGGATGCACAATTATGCAACCTACGCGCTACCCTGTTGCACCGCCTGGACAGGCTTAACACGTTCGTGGAAATCATTAAAAGTGCACCAATCTTCAACTCCAAATACGACCTAGAGGATGAAGTAGAAGAATGGGAGGATGATCCTTGGGCCGATGAAACAACTAAAACCTCCATTGTGGAAAAGGGAAAGTCATCAGAACCATTCCCAATACCCTTGTCTTCTTTTCTAGTGGAGGATCTCTATCTCATTTCGTGTCAGTTAGCATCTTGGCAATGGTTTGAGGCCGTTAAGACTCTCCAGGCCCGACATCAACTCATTCTGTGGCCCCTTCGACTAGCCATACTGGATAGCGTACCCGAGCACATTCACCCATCTGACTTTCGTGAAATTCTTCCAACCTTTGACGTCTCTTCGAACTTGGAACTAGAATTGACTGCAAGACCTTGGAGGGCGGAGGGTGATTGGTCAGAATCCAGTGATGTCCAAACAGCACTGAAGAATGTTTCTTCTGCATCCACGACTGGGAGACCAGGATTGGTTCTCAGCCACGGTCTTCATCCTTCTCTTCTCACTGCCGATGATCTCTCGGGGTGGTACAAATCACGCGTCGATAAAATCATAAACGCAAGTGGCTTAATTGATATTGCATTAGTGACAATTCAGCACGGTGCCTCTCAAGGTATTCCTGACCTTGACGAAATTGGGGAGGAATTGAGTCTTCTTTCTCGTCTTGTTTACGATACATTTCAGGCGCCCGACGTTGCAGATGATTGGACTCTTCATCGTTGGTCTTCCATGGAGCCGTCTGCTGTCGTGAGGGCATATCTTGCCAACTCTACACCAGAATCTGTATCGAAAGATATTTCCCGTCTCGTTCTTCCGTATCTATTCGTACTCGAATCTCGTGCAGAACGGGAAGGAACACCTGATCCAGAACTACCTAACCGCCTTCTTTACGAATATGTCTTATCAGCACCACTTCAGATCACTGCAGCGATCTTTGAGGCCTCTAAACCTACATTACCTACGTCCCAGCGTCTGATAAAGGACGATCAAGACATCGCACGCCTCGCACTCGCGTGTCTATATGGCAGTGATAGCTTGGACGAATGGCCGACAATGAGTCGCATCCTTGAATGCTTGCCAGCTTGGGATATACCTCGGGACGTGGATAATGATGAAGATGTAATGGACACGACGATCTCATCTCTTAGTGCGTTTGTCACACCATCCACGGATCAGCCCCAGTGCACTGCTCTTGATCTTTTGGTCTTCTTCAAGCCCCTTCCAATAGCTTCATTGTCTCGCGCACTTGACATCTTGGACGTCCATCTGGAATCTGGCGAGATTCTCTCCCGATGGAGCGTGCCTGCGCCTTTGCGTTGGTTCCTCCAGAGCAACACCGATATCAAGGAACAACGTGCATGGGCTAACAGAATGGCACGCCGAGCTGGAGGATCAGATGACCAGCTCAATTCCAAAGAGGACTGGGAATGGCTTTTGGAAGATATGTTGAAACTAACAGGCAAAGGGGACATCGGTCTTCCTGGTGCTTTTGGACTTCTGACTAAAGATGATGTGATGCAGCTTTTTCTGAGTGGTCTTTTAAGCACTGGTAGTGAGTTTCTTGAGACATTGAATCAATTGAATAGGACCCTGACATCGTGTTATAGGATTTGATATCGCAAAGGACGTACTGTGTTCTTCCGAAAAACTGACATTGGATGCTTCGCAAGTTGAGGACATATGTTTAGAATGTTCTCGGGAATTTTATGATAACGCCCAATCGGGAAATCATAAGTTCGGTGACCTGAAGCTTGCTTATGACTGGTAAAAAAATATCTCCTTTCTCATGCCCACATGGATCACTGAATGAAGTCCATAGTCTAGATGTACCACAGCTTAGTGACCGCATAGTTCAGGAAAAGGAGTTCATTGAAGCGACCTCTCGCATATCTTCATTTAACGTTTTCTCTCGACCTGGAATTCCGATCTCCCCCATCGAGATACGTTTGACACGCGACCGTCTTTCCTTGATATCTCGCGTCCTCTCTAGCAACAGTGACGCCTACAAACATAGCGAGGTCATTCTCGACTTGACCTATAAACTAGGTTACAGAGATGATGTAGTTGCCGAAGTAAAGACCTTCGCGATGTTGGCAGAGACAGCGCTTCAAGTCGAAGATTTTCCTCGTGCATCTGAACTCATTGAGCGAATGGTTGAAAAGGTCAGCAAGCTTCGTAATACGCTATCAACCGAGGACATTCGAGTGACTGAAGCGAGCGAAGTTTGTTGGGTTGCTTGCTTCCAGCTTGGTAGGCAGCCAGAATTTGAGGACGTTGAAAAGAAGCTTTCTTTGTTGGGTCAGGCTTTAGAACTCTGCCCTCCGGAGAAACTACATGACATCTTGTCCGCGTGGAATCGAATGGCGAAAAAAGATATTGACTGTAGAAAAGAACGGCTCTCATCCGCAAACAAGGGTATTGCTGCTTCAGCTTCTCGAGAGCGCACTTTTATCGCAGGAGACGTTGCATCTTCTCTCCGAAATCGTTTACGAGAATTCCATATGCCTTCGCCTCCTTTGCTCAGCACTCCCGACGCAGCGGCTCTTGCTAGTCGAACTTTTCGAAGCGTCACGGCTAATTTTCCTTTCTCAGTGGGCCGCGGGTCTCAAGCATCCGACAGGGATGGATCTCGCGCGAGCAGTCTTTTCAAGGGTGACAGAGAGGACGTTTCTACACAGGCAACTCGCGTGTTCAATAAAGGTATTGGGTGGCTCATTGGAGCTGATGATGAATGAGTATTCCATGTAACCAGTACCTCCTTACTTTTCATAATAGTAGGTCTCATAAAACGATTTGGGACAGAGGACCCATTACACGCATTGCTGTGCAGACATCACACCTATATACAGAACGAGATGCAGAAAGTAGTGTGTCGTATGGAATAGTTGATGGTATCTGAAACGAGGATACACAAGTGTGTCATGGCGTAGAATAGTCGATAATCAGAAAGAACCGTCAGGTTTGGTAACGTAGTGAAAGAAATGGTATAAATAAAATAAGTGAGTGAGACGGTTGCCCGTGAAACGGGTGTTCAAGAATCGAACTACGGTAATGCGTTGCTAAAGCGCGAAGAAATCCCTGTACGAGCCCTAGGGCGACTCATGACACCCAAGTTCTTCGTACACTGTGCTTCGTCAACCTGAACATCCTGAGTGATTTCCGCCTTGGAACGATGTTGCCCACGCCCACAACGTTCACAAAAAGTGCCTTCGCTGTCTGCCTTCCGTAGGTCGTCAACCTCGGCCTTCAGATCCCGAACCTGTCTCTCAAGTTCCAATACCTGTCGTTGCCACGCAAACTTGGCATTTGAAATCTGTTGTTGCAGTGCACTGACAACAGAATCCTCAAGAATCTCGCCTGTGAACGCTGCTGAATCACAAAGGCTGGCCGAACCGGGCGTTAAAGGGGAGAAGAATTTAGTCGAAGAGACAGGAGTGCCCACGTCTGTCTCTAATGACGACCTACAGTCAGGAAGAACGACGTGATCTCCAAATTGAGCACTGAAAACCGTCGAAATCGGCCGTAGTTTTAATGCGGGAAAACCAGTAACATCCGCGGGGGCACTTTGCGGCAAGTTATCATTCAAGTTTAGCCAAGAGGGTCGAGGGACGTTCGTGAATGGTGCTGTGCGAGTCTGTGAATACTCGTCGGTGGCAAACGAAATATGCTGTGGCTGAGTTTTAATCGACAGAGACGGGATGGGCCGTTTTGTGTTCATAGATGATGTTAGGGAAACTGTACTATCTCCAGGCAGTGGCATTCGTTCCAGTGGAAGAGATGTTTCCAGAGATGGAGAAGGATCTGGAGTGAAATTATTACGGGGTGTCGTTACCTTTGGTACTTTCTGAGTTGTGTCGAAGTCTGCATAAAGATTCGACAGTGATGGAACTGGAGGGGGCAGTATTTTTTCCTCTCTATCTTGGCCACGACCACCATTGAACAATCTCATGAACCCGCTCTTCTTATGCTTCAACGCCTTTCCGTGTCCTGCGTCAGCTTCAAGCTTCGGCTGTCCCCCGCCGACCATACTTTGAAAGGCAACTTTGGCTTTGGTGCCCGCACTTGCAGATCGGGCTCTAGCTCTTCGGCTGTGAGGACTGAAACCGCCTTCTATGTCATAGCGTCCACTGTCTGAGTTGCCAGACTCTGCTTGCGGCATGAGTGATAATGGTGACGAGCTCGACGGTGTAGAAAGAGGAACGGTTGACTGAGCTGTGGCACTCCGCTTTCGTGCACGAGCTTCGTCGAGTGATATAAGTGAAAATCCTGGCTCAATTACCCGCTCTACCCATCCAGAGAGACTTTCTGGAATAATCTGTGCATGTGACTCTTCACAGGCAAGTTTTGAATCGAGGGTATTGACAACGGATATAGGTGGCGAAATTTCTCTGCCTTGAATAGCAGAGGCGCGACTTCGAGTAACCGCTGGTAGAAAAGGACTGGCAGAGCCTACTGCGAATTTCGCCTCAGACTTCGGCAATGCGCTGTGAGCTACAAACTTGGTCACAGTTCCATCGGAATCACTACGAGAGATCGCTCGTTTAGGTGACTCCTCGAGCACTTGAAAACCGAGGTCCGGGTTGGCATAAGGATGAATATCATCCGCAGGGTATGCGTCATGGTAGGTCGTGGAAGACAGTTGGGTATCACGTTTGGATGAGTTGGTCAAAAGAATGTGATTAGAATGAGTGGAAAGGGTGGGGGAAGAGAGAAGTGTAGTATTGTTTGAGGAGTCCGGCCGTACATGCTTTAACGGGCCCTTGGAACGGAAAGCAGGGGTTGATGCCCCCAATGACGATGTTGAAAGACTTTCTTGAGCCAAAGCACTGTAGACGAGCGATCTAGTCAACGAACATGTTGAATACCAGCGAACTACGTACTACAAGGCGCCCCTAGGGTATGATATTTGAGACAATGTCGTTTCGAACGACTGTTTGGATTTCGCCTGAGAACGAGTTGACTCTCCGCTGGGCCTATAAGAATCGCTTGTTCTTGGGCTGTTGGAGAAACCAAATGCCTTCTTGGACGAGCTAAGGAAACCGGAACTACATTCATTATTATCGGATGTGGTGTCATCTATTTCCCAAGGAGCGCGGGAGTGAAAGCGCAGGTTTGGGCCGAGATAGCTCAATCTATGGGAAGAGCTGTCGTGAGAGATGTCATTACTGTCTGGAGGCGGCTGCTCGTCATCGTAGACGTCAGACGCGACAGACAGACGAGAGTCGTCGTCGAGGTCTAGCATACTGATGGAGGGGTCATCCAAGCGTTCGCGGTTGGAGCGGGCACTCTGACGGAATGTGGTCGTGGTCGGGGACTGAAGTTGGTAACCGAAGGCTTTCTGGGAGAAAGTAGCATGATCGCCACCCAAGACGCGAAGCTGAGCGTTCAAGGCACCTGACATATTAGTCGAGGTGAATGAGCACAACAGCGGGCAGCCAGCGCCCCTGCCAACCCTCGCCCGGGATTCAGCTAACCGATTCTGATTCATGCACTATATATTTGATCACAATCTGCTCCTATTAATTTGCCACACAGGTCTTCAATTCATCACCCTGGCTCTACTGTATACCTCAACGCCGACGAGCCCAGCGACGACGACGACGATCGCAACACGAGACAACGGTCTATAACGCGTCGACAGCATCACAGTCCCCATGCAAAACCGTTGTTCCGTCGCATCACGTGAGTAGATTTTGTTCTACATGGACGCCCCAGTCGTCTCCCTCACCCCCTCGTCCAATGGCCGTGCCTCCGGAAAGTCCTGGAAGACCCAAAAAACTGCGACTGTGTATGTAATGCATTGATTTTTTTAAACATTTCTTGACATATTTACGTCCCAGGAGGTCGCGACTGCCTCAAGGCGTAAAGACCAAACACTGGGACGACCGGATGCGAAGGACCCAACAAGGTCTTGCTACTAAGAAGCTAGAGGCAGAGCTCAAGGAAGAAAAACAAGCCGAGATCCAGAGGTATGTTTTTCTGTTTCTTTTCTTGATCTCCATAATTCTCTCCTGACATTTCCAAGGCGTCGGCAGATTACTCAGGAGCGCAAGAAGGCAGCCGAAGAACGGCAACGACTAGAAGAAGACAAGGCAAAGGTTGGCTCTTGCTTGTGTCAAGTTTCTGTCATATTCAGCGATCCCTCAGATGGGTGCAAGAAAGGCAGCTCGACTGCGTCGCAAAGCTGGACGAACAAAAAAGATCAACGGATAACCAGTCCTGCCTTGCTCCTTATGTTTGTCTTATTAAACAAATCGCATTGTATCAGTATAGATGTCCGATCGATGATAAGAAACGGAATGAAGTCCGCCCTACAACGCCCATGTTGTATCTACTTCCCCATCTTTAATAAATGGTACATCCAAGGCCGCAACCACACTCTCGCACAAAGGACAGCTACTTGCAAGGACGTCCTCGAGTTCTGCCCGCAATTTTTCTGTCTTTTCGTTCGAGTCCACCCCATTTATAGGTCGTTGACCACCGTTCATTCCTGGCATCCAAGCTGGTGTAGTGATAAGTGCCGTCAATGCATCGGGTACAATGAGTTCCCGTAAGCGATCACCAGCGGTGAGGACACCTCGACCGAGAAGATTCGCTGCCCTAGCACCGTTTTGCAAGGAACTAGGGACTGTACCAAAATTGGCAGATAAAAGCGCGCGAGCTTGATGAGAAGGGGGGGGAACAATTGCTTGACTGTTGAGAGCCGTTTTGTTTGAAGTCAATTTGTTTTGGAGATTGATAATTCTCCGTAAAGCAGGGGCGGGCAAGTACTCTTTGACCTAAAACAGTTCAGCTCGAAACCTGGGACTAATGATAGGAAAACCATACTAAGGTAACAAGACAGTCTGCGTGGAAGGAATGTCGACAGGGAAAGACATAAAATTGCCGGCTGAGAAGCAGATGAGAGCAGACAGAACACTGGTCACCGGCATCGATGGTTACAAAGCGGTTTTTCAAAGCGACCACGTCTTGTTTGATGGATTCGGCGGTTTTGGTAGCCTCATTCATCTCGTTCTTCAGCATCTCGATGTGATTTGAATAACCCTCTAAGGCATGAGCAATCTCTTCCTTGAAATCATCAATAACAACAAAGTCAGGGAAGAATGGGAGGATATCCTCAATCTTAAGCAAATCAGTATTTTCAAGGAAACGCATTGCCCTGAAAAAAATTATTCGTCGCAGACATCAGACGCTTCGAACATATCCTGACGACGTACGTTTTGATATCCTTCTTGTCTTGCACGACATAACGGGCAATTTTAAGCCATAATTTTTTCCGCAACGCCTTATCTTCCTCTGGCATGTCAGCGTTTATTTTGGCTAGCTCTAGGTCTCCCTTCTCCAAGGCCATGTCAACAGAATTCTCCCATAGTCCCATTTTAGAGTATATATGTACGCAGGGTTGAGTCCGGCCACTGTTCTTGCAGAGCCGCAAAGCATAGTCGAGGTCATAATAAGGTTTTCCGGTAACTGGGTCGCATGGAGCTGTTTGCAGGAATCGAAGGAGAGGACCATCGTCAATGCTGGCGACGTCAGATACGGATGGTGATGATGGAGAAAGGTGGAAGGTGATGAGAAGGTTATGCACTGTCGGAGAGGTGTTGTGCTGCTCAAAAACGAGATGATTAAGGTATCGGATTGCCTGATTCGGGGTTAGTGGATCACGCGGAGTTTGTTGGAGCTGGAGAATCGATGGGATGAGGCGAGAAGGATCAAGGGATGGCTGCCTGAGCCAAGAGTCGACAGTTTCCTTTGGAGCTCTTCGCATGAGAACGGAGCCAAAGCGATAGTACAGCTCGAGATCAGACTGAAAATAGATTAATGCGTAATTATATGGAGACTCGGATGACACACTTGACGGTTGATGACTTCGATTGCCTTGAGCCACTGTTCTTCAAGGATCCAATGTTCGATGACCCGCTGATAATCACCGATAGCATTCGCATAGTAGAGATACATATCCGTTCTTCCATGGCCCTGGATGAGCCCATAAGTTGTGTTCCGGTCCAGATTGTGCTATGAAGTTGTATATAGATCAAGACACGTAGACGTAGGCGTCGCAACATACCTTGTACGTATCAAAGAATTGTCGAAGGTCGTCCTCGAGAATGGTTTGCTCAGCTCGAAGATTGTTAACATGATCAGAAACTGATTCTGAGGCAACGATATCATCCAGTTCATTGCATTTACTCAAGTAAAATTCCATCAGCCAAGTAGCCAACATCATTCTTTGTGTCAAATCCTTGGTAAAAAGTCTCAATGAGGGAGAGACATGACATCGTACTGATACACACCCCTTTGCGTGTCCGCTCAAGCCTCGAAATGAGATATAACCTCAAAGAATCACGTTCCCCGGCATCAAGGAATTTTAGGCTGACTTCTTCAAACGTGATGGAACATTGTGCATAGCATTGTGCCGCCTGAAAGTAACGCCCATCAGAAAAGTATGCGTCTGCCTGGGCAGAAAGCACATGGTCTCTTTGTGCAGCGGTCTAAAGTAAACAATCACTTTGTAGAGCAAGACAGCGTCACGGAATGAAACATACCTTGGAAAATTTCAGGGCGATCTCGAATTGTTGTTTCTTGAGATAGATTTTCCAAACATCGCGATCTTCGTTACCAACAACCAGTTCAAACAAAGACTGATCTGTATAAATCCAGTATGTTCCTCGCACAGGATCAGAAGTGACACCTTGGACTTGCTCTCCAGACCTCTAGAATGGCAAGATGCATGACGAAAAGGTATTTGTCGATGAAATGGTTCCGACTCACCAGTGGAAGAGATTCTTCGTACTTGACTTGGTCGTCGAGGCAGCAAATGCCTGTTATCCTATCTTGGTACAGAAGTACGTAATGAAACTCTGTCAGTGCGATAGAGCAAGGGATCTCTGGATCAGTTTCGGATACAAGGGACGGATACGGCAGTAATTCTGCAGCGTCGATAAAATCCTCCGACTTGGATTCGAAGTTAAGAATACCATGGTATATACCAGGTCCTAGCGAAAAAAAGACTGGATTACAATGGCAAAAAAGCAGAGGTCATGAAATGTACAACCTGTCATCCACGCCATAGTTTTTGGCAGAGATACGACTTGGCCAGAATTAGGTGTATAGAAACGAAGTTCAGATTGTTGGAGATTTCCAGGGAGCTCGAGAATCTCTATAACAAATATTAGAACTATCCGCTGTGGCCCTGCTCTGGCGCTGGGCAATACTCACTTGGTACAGTCTCTTTATAAGTAGAAAAGAGGCCAGAGAAGACACGTCCACCATCGTCAGATCTTTTGTCAGGAGTACCAACAAACTGGTAGATGCGTGAGGCTGTGGTAGCAATAACCAGTGCCCTTTTCGGGTCTGCTGGGGGAAAGAAGTCGAATTTAATACCAGTGATCGGATGACGTTCTGGTAGTGAAAAAACGGTCTGGACATATCGTTCATAAGGTTTGAAGAAATCTTCCTCAGCGTCCAACACCACTTCATAAATTGTGCCGTTTCTGCCTCCTATGAGGATTTCTCGAGTGGATGTCGAATGTGACGCAGATAATAAGGCGGGCCTGTTCCATGCAATGCTCTCGATGACCATTTTTAACCCTTTTAATCGTCTGGGTTCCTTCCAGCCACGGTAAAGATACCAATTCTCTCCTTGAATGGAAGTGATCACAATGTGTCGTCCAGAGGGATCCATGAACACTTTGTATAGTGTCATCTCTGTTGGTTTTCGTGGGATCCTAATCTTAATGACCTGATCTGCATGCGAAAGCTCTATGAGAACGAGCAGATTGGAAGAGAAGCCCATAGCCAATACGTCTGACGAAACAACGCATGTGACAAGAGGAGCAGGAAAGTCGTATTGAACACGTCCGATGTCGAATATAGGTGTATGTAGGGTATCTGAATCAAGTTTACCTATCTGTCAGGATAGAATTAAATTAGGAAACGATTCTCCAGGTCGCTATTCTTGCGCACCGAGTACGCGTCTTGAAGTCCCACCTGGGGATCACCAGGCTCGCCTGCCGAAGCTTCGAAGCCTTCATATTGTAGCTGGGGTGCTCCAGTAACATGTACAGGGACTGTTGAGTTACCGGAGTGCTCAACATCTATAATTCATTACATTTCAACCAAAAGTTGGACTATTAATTGTGCAACTCACAGTCGTCGAACATTTCGACTTCTGAACCCACAAGCCGACGCGTTAACACACGTGCCAAGGAGAGTTCAACTTACTATCAGCCACTCAATAGATTGCCTGTGGAAAACCCAAGCTCTGCAAGGGGAGCCCTTGGTCCACGGTGGAATTGCACCTTGCAAGTTCTCTCGCACGTGATCCTCATGACTTCGTTTCCGAATGACTTCATTGACACCGAGCAATTGAACTACCAATGGCGTTTGAATCTGATCTAATTATATGAGACCTTTAAATGGACTGTCAGCTACGCTTTGAACTTGTGTCTACCCACTGATGTCGCGTCCCATGCCCCGTTTGTTTCTTATTCGTCATGGTACTGCCAGGCTAAATTTCATGCCTTTCTAACATGACTTACGATCTTTGATTAGGAGAAACCGAGTGGTCAATCAACGGGTCAGTATCTTAAGTGCAATTGGTCGTATCTTGCCGATTAACATCTATTAGACGACACGTACGTCTCACCTACAAACATTCTGAGGTGCATTCGTGACAACTACCAACAGACAGGACGTACGGACATCCCGCTCACCGCCAGAGGAGAGAAACAGGTCCTTGACCAGGCGAAGAAGGTCGTCGGTGATGGCTGTGGGTATCCTGTCAGAATGCCGAAGGGTTTACTCGGGGTAATGGTATTGACAACCTAGTGGTTATCGATCCCAAAAATCTTTGCACAGTCTTTGTTTCGCCCCGCCAACGTGCACACAAGACTTTTCATCTCTTATTTAGCCACTTGCAAGAAGAACCACATCACATTCTGACCGAAGAGGTTCGAGAATGGGACTATGGTGAATTTTGCGGATAGTATCAAGGTTCATGCTAATCACGTTGAACCAGGTGAATATGAGGGACTTCTGTCTTCTGAGATCAAACAGAAGAACCCTACTTGGGCCATCTGGGTGGATGGGTAGGTTTGTTCACTTGATGTTTGTTTCTGAGCTGAATGACATCATTTAGTTGCCCCGGTGGCGAATCCGTTGCAGAAATGGAGGCAAGAGTTGATACTGTGATTGCTAAAGTGAGAGGGTTAATTTTCTGAGTCTGTCGTAATCATACACCTTGTCTAGGTTCGAGAATATCATCGACAATACAAGGAAGAGGGACTGAACACAAGGGATGTGATGGTTGTAGCGCACGGGCACTTCAATCGCGTCTTCATCTCACGATGGATCAATTTTCCTCTCGCTCTTGGTAAATGTAGCGATTACTTCTTTTGCTATGCATACTGACGATGTGCCAGGAACTCATTTCAACGTGGAACCTGGATCTGTATGTTTTTCCCTTGACAATGGTAATCCATACTGATCAACCCTGAAAACTAGGTGACAGTCCTCGGTTACAATCACAACTCCTTAACCGAACCTGCACTTAATGCGTTAAACTTGTATGCTACTGTGCTGTAAAAATTAGATGCAATCTGTAGTTTTCATGATCGCGACGCGCGCGTCTGTTGTTGTCGTGTTGTGATTGGCTCGACCAATCGGCTCGTCCATTCGCTCAACTTTCTACTTTCTTCAATATGTCTGAAACGGTGATCCCAGCACTGACGCAAGACGATATTGCTGAGTCGGAGAGTGTCCTAGGGTCTGCTGACTCGGCGCATGGCGTAGCATCTTCTCATGATAACGATGAGGCCGTCGGGACAGATTTCCCTGCACTAGATATCGTGGACCTAGAGACTTCCAACGCGGTTGTGGAGCCGATATACGACAATCCAAATACTGTCGCTCCAGCGGTCGATTCCAAAGAAGCTCCGATAGAGAGAAAACCGTCGTCAATCAGGGCCGGAGGTCCTCCGAGCCCTCAGGTGAAGAAGGTTGTTTTTAATATACTTCCTCGTTGTGAAATAAAATGGATTAATGCAACTACAGACCCACAACTCTGGGACTCTCAGCACCGGCGCTGTTGGCAAGGTGCCACCTGCGAAGTCCACAGTCACTACGAAGTCCGCCAGACCTTCTGTCGCACCCGCTCTTTCAAGATCAACCAGTTCTTCCGCGGCAGTCCCTGCCAAGACGTCTATGACCACCACCGCACGTGTCCCTGCTGCTCCTGCGGCTGTCCCGAGTCGAAGGTTATCAGTAGCCACCGCGAAACCCACCGCACAACCTATGTCAAAGCCGACATTGTCCGCTTCATCTGCAATTGGTAAACCTACCTCCGGCTCTGCCAACTCAAAGTCAACTACTGGTACTAAGCATGCAACTACTGCAACCAGCACGAAACCCGCACCTTCCACTAGTTTTACTCGTCCATCAGTTGTTTCTCCAGCCGGTTCCGTGACTTCAACTTCCACTCGTCCCAAGTCTGCGGTTTCGGATGGTGTCAAGCGTCCAGCGGGCGCTCCGACCTCCAGACAGAGTTTGCCTGCGGGCATTAAACTCCCACTTAGTTCTTCTGGAAAACTTCCCCTTTCTCGCTCGTCCACTTCAGCTGCAGCCACAAAACCGTATCGTGTTGGGACCTCTATACCTTCTATACGTGAGGGCAAGGAGGACAATAAAGTCTCGGAAGACTTGCGGGCCCAGGTATTATTAGAGCCTCCGTCTTGACTTCTCTTTACTTATCTACCGTCTTAAGCTCCAAGAACTCAATGAGTCCCTCCTAGCGAAGTCGGAGAGCGTGAACCGCTTAGAAGGTCGAATTGGAGAGCTGACGAGTGCATTGGAGAATGTTCAAGCTGACCTCGTATCTAAGTCAAGTGCAGTTGAACAGCTAATTCAAGACAAGTCATCTTTGGAGAAACAGCTTTCAGAAACAAAAGATGCCGTTGAATATCTTGAGTCTGTGCGACAAGATAATGAATCTACAATCGCCAGCCTGCATCAAGAGGTAAGTCGCAGTGACGTCGACCCGAGTTCGCCCTTCTCATACTTCCATAGATAGAAGCAGCAAAGAAAGAATCACTCACAAGGGAAGAAATAATCGAAGGCCTGCGGACTGAGGTTCAGGGCCTGATGGCACAGGCTAAATCAACCCAATACGACTTAGACAACTTGAAGAACGCCACTTCATCAGACGCCGAGAAGGCTGTTCATGAGCACCAGGCCTTCCTCAAAACTTCAACAGAACTTGCGGCTGCTGTCGCCGAGTTGGATGCCTTCAAAAAAGTTCACGCGGCTACGATACACGAATTAGAAAGCAAGGTCGAGGCCTTTGAAGCGACGTCAGCCTCCTTTGATGAGCTTAGTCTACAGTTGGCAAGACTGAAGGCAGAGAAAGAAGAGAATTCTGGGAAGCTCTCGGAGCTTGAGATTGAGATCCTGGAGTTGAAGGAGACCCAAGAGACAAGCGAAGAGGAGCGCGAGAGATTATCTGCTCAAGTGAAGACTTTGGAAGAAGAAGTTGACAAGGCCACAGCAGCTACTCGGCAAGCCTACGAGACAGCAAAAGCTAAAGAGGACGAGGTCGCCCAAGAGGTCGCAAAGCTCAAGGAGGCACACGATACCTTACTCAAGGTCGAAATCGAGAAGCAGGGTATTTTGACTGACTCTATAGAGGCCCTCAAAGCGGATTTGGCCGCTGCACATACTGCGCAGGAACAAATCAAAGTCGACGCTTTGCTATCTATTGAGGAGCACAATCGTAAGCTGGCAGAAGTAGAGGCGGAATCCACGAAAAGACATTATGATCTCTCAGAAGAGATAAAGCGAGTGACGAAGGAACTCGAGGTGGGGTTTATTTTACAATCAGGGTTCACACAATACCAACCAAATCTAGAATCAAGAGGGTTACTATCATGCCAAGGTCACCGCCATCAAAGAGGAGCATAACCAACTTTTACAAGAAGTGTTTGAACGTGCGAAGGTATGCCTTGTATGACTTCGACTTGTTCGGTGTCTCATTGGAGATAAAGGCTGAGGCTGGTGATCTACACGCCCAAGAACTGCAAGCTCTTCGCGCCAGTTCGACTACTTCAATTGAGCAGCTACAGGCGGCTAATCAATCAGCTCTCGAGGACATCAAAGCGGAGCATACAAATCTACTAGAATCAGAAGTCGGTCGCTTTGAGAAAATCATCACAGCTCTAAAGCTCGACCTTAAGGCCACTCAAGACGATCTTCTGAAGGCAAAGACCAGTCTCGAACTCGCCCGTGCTGAGGTCGAAGACCTTACTCAGCAACGCGATGCCGCTCATGCTTCTGCTTCATCGATCTCTAATTCCGCGGTGCAATCTGAGGAGGTGATCCGACTCAGTCACGAATTATCTATGGCCAAAGACGACTTGGCGACTGCAAATGAAATGCTCAATCTCACAAAGATCTCGCTCGCTGAGCTCTCTGACAATCAAGTGAAGGATCTGGAGGAGGCAGCGAAGGGACGTGCTGAGGAAGTTACCAGGCTTCGCGCGGCTCACAACGAAGAGGTCAGCGCGCTTGCGGCGCAAAAGTCAGAGCTTGCGATCAAGGTCTCCGATCTCGAAGGGGAGCTCGTGACGTTACGAGCTTCCATAGATTCCGAGCGTGCAACAATCAAGGTTAATGGGCACGGCGCGGTTCCGCAAGTCTCTACAGGAGTAACTAAGGAGGAGCTGCAAAAGCTTCATGAAGCCCATAATCTCAAGCTATACGACCTTGCAGCAGAACACGACAAGGTCGTCAAGGCCCTAAAAGACGAGCTAGAGGCTGCGCATAATAAGACGGAGGAGCTGAATGCAGAAGTTCAACGTAAGGTGATGGAGATACAGTACCTGGAACAGGATCAGGAAGAGAATCAGGACCAAATTACGCGGTATGTTCGATTCTTTCGTTTCAAGAGTTTCGTCATAACTGGGTTAATCCTCGGTTTCCTTTATCTTTTTTAATTTTGTTTGAAACTTAATTTATTGACAAACTCTTTCTCTAATGCATTGCGGTGCCAGGTTGACGGAAGAACGAGACGCACTGCTCCATACGAGCCACGAAGAAAAAGAAGCTGCCACATGAAATGACCGTTTGGGAAATGGGACGTTCCGCGCCTCACCTTGTCCTCACTACAATACAAACCATTCCTCATTGTGATCCATTGTCGCTAAGTATAGTCCTATTATTTCATGGTCTTATTATATCATCTACCTCGGTGCACATTCACATTTTGATACCTCATCTACCGAGATACATTCCACACTTGTCCACCAGTTACCCCGCTCGCATACCTCTAATGAAGAATAATGTGTGTCGTACGATAACGCACAATTGGTTTCATGGACATCTATGATTGAGTGGGCGGGATCAAGAACAAATTAAAAAAAGTGGTTCGAGCCCCCAGGGATGATGTAGAGCCATAGCAAACTCGGATATATCCGATCGCTACTGCCTCAGTCCCCAAAGAGCTGAACCAGCCCCGAACACCTTTTTATTTTCCCTTATCCTCCTTCTGCACTATCCCCCTTCCACGCTACAATGGCAATTCAGAAGGAACCTGGCCAAAAAGGTGTCAGCTGGTCCAACATTGCAGTTGGTACGCAATCACATTCGTATGACTTTCTTTCTATTAATGTGCTACGTATAAGGTGCTATCATGAATATGGTGTGCAAATTTCGTTTAAATTTCCAGCCTATTAACTGCTCACCAATGCCTACCCAAATCTCGATGTATAGTTTGTATGTGGCTCCGGCGGTTGCACAACACTTTCTTTTTTCATTATTAATCTTTTTTTTGCAGGAGGCAGGTTACGTTTTTCCCGTTGAAGGCTTTAATTAATCCTGTAATCAGGTTACTACTCTTGGTCAACCATTAGAAGTGTTGAAAACTCAAATGGCCGCCAATCGATCCCAAACTATGTGGCAGGCGTGTAAGACGGTCTGGTCGCGTGGCGGTGCTGTTGGATACTATCAAGGATTGATTCCATGGGTACGTACTCAACATTAGAAGGTCCTCAAAGTTGACGCGTAAATGTCAGGCGTGGATAGAAGCCTCCACAAAAGGTGCTGTCTTAATATTTACGGCTTCAGAGGTAGAAACCGCTTCCCTCGGGGCTGGGATAAACCCTGCATTTGCCGGGTTGTTGGGTGGCATGACCGGTGGCATTGCGCAGGCTTATGCAACTATGGGTACCTTGAATTACTCGTCCTTGATGACTGGCTTTAATTCCGACTATTCACAGGCTTCACAACTTGTATGAAAACTGTGGAGATTACACGTCAGAAGACTGCTGCTACTGGTGTCAAACCTCCATCAACGTGGGCTGTGTTTGCCGACATTTACCGTCGGGAAGGTCTTGCTGGTGTCAACAAAGGCGTAAATGCTGTTGCCGTCCGCCAATGTACTAACTGGGGCTCACGGTATGCCGATTAGTCCTTTCTGATGTAGTCTTATTGATTATTGTTCCTCTAGTATGGGTTTCGCTCGTCTGGCGGAGACTTCCATCCGGAAGATTAGGGGCAAATCGGAAACTGAAAATCTGGGCGCTCTAGAAAAGATTCTGGCTTCTACCATAGGTGGTGCCCTGGCGACTTGGAATCAACCCATTGAAGTCATCCGTGTTGAGGTACTTTGCCCTTCTTGCGTTCATTCCGACATCTCTTAACGGTCCTTTCTTTGTTTATAGATGCAGTCTATGGCGAAAGGAGCTGCTTCTGCTAACCGGCCGGAGAAGTTGACTATCTTGAACACTCTTTCCTACATATATAAAGAGAATGGCATCAGAGGATTATATCGTGGTGTTACCCCTCGTATTGGCCTCGGTGTCTGGCAAACTGTTTGCATGGTGTCTCTGGCTGATTACGTGAAAATTTGGTGGGTTACACTCTGGTTAACCTGACCAAATGCTGACTTCACGATAGGGTAAAGGGACGACAGTAGATTTTGGACAATTTCTCAGTATTTTCTAGACCACCGTATGTTAATGAATATATTATACCTTTACAGAATACCTCACAGATAGCACATCTTTGCCCAGCATACATTTGATTGGATTGCTACTAGCAGGTTTCAATAGATGAATATCATCCATGTGCAGCCATTCAAGCTTCAAATTTAAGAATTCAAAAATCGTAGATTCTTTTCAATGTGGGCAAGCATGTTGTAGAAAAGATACTGACTAGTCGAAGTTTACGCGTCTACAGCCGCGGTACGCGATTATAGTAGGTATGCACACAGTATACAGGTGGCTGTTGCATCAATATCTATATACATTGCTTCACGGATCCCCTCATTTGGACATCTGGAAAAAGATGATGGCTTTTCGAAGCCCCTGACTCGGAAGTCGGCATCTAACAACCGGTTTGCATGATATGGGCGGGTACATTTACATCATGGATCAAACCCGAGTATCTATTTATTTCCCCAGGTTTTTACCCGTTTTGTCACGATACGACCATGAGTGCTGCGCAAATTACGAAGGCAACAAACTCGCTCCTCCAGAAATACCTCCAGGAGCTCGCGGCCAACCCCCTTCGCACAAAAGCGTTTACAACAGGTATGGATGTCACCTGATTTGTCGCGTCGTATCAGCTACTAAGGATAGTTGAAGGAACCCTATGCTTCTTGCAAGAGGTTCTTGGTAGTACCATCGCAGGTGCACCTGTTAACCGGCCAGCCAAGGATGCCTCGCCCATACTGCACCTACTCGCAGCTTTAAATATCAACTTGAAATCGCTCAAGATGGCGATATACGGTTTCCTCGTGTCGGCGCCAATGAGCCATTATTTGACTGGGACATTGCAGAAAGCATTTGCAGGAAAAACCAGTGCTGGCGCGAGGATTGGACAAATTGTAGCGAACAGCTTACTCATCTCACCCATCACATCTTCTAGTAAGTTCGTGCATCCCATGCGACAGGACTGCAGCTGACATCAGACCAGTCTACCTCGCATCCATGGCGATAATCAACGGAGCCAAGACGTTCGATGATGTTATTAGGACTGTTAAGGCAGGACTTTTCTCTGTGCTTCGGGTAAAGTTTGCATCGCGCCAAAAACAAATAGTATCTGATGTTTTTGCGCAGGTGTCGTGGGTTGTCTCGCCTTTGACACTAACGATTGCACAGAATTATATCCCTCTGGCTGTCTGTGCTAACTTTGTTTTTCCTTGGAATTCTGTCTTATATCTTTTATTTCAGCTCTGGGTACCATTCTTCAACTCTGTTCAATTCGTTCTTGGCGTAAGTTTTGTCTTTGAATCGTGCCTAATGATAAAATTCAAACACTGACATTGATAGACATACTTCAATGTGCGAGTGAAGCAACAATTGCGCATCGCTGCAGCGAAAAAGGCAGCACAAAAGAAAAAGGATGAAGAAAAGAAAGAGTGATCCTTCACTGCCACTCTACATCGATACCACATTATATAATTAATTCGAAATATCAGACATAATAAACGAAGATACATCCTCAGGCGATGATTCCTGTCTGTACCGGTGTAGCACACGATCACAGCCTGTAGGATATGGAGTCTCCAGGACTTCCGTTTCAAGGCTCCAGCGACCGAACCCATACATCCCAGGCCGTGAAATCCACAGTTCCGGTCGTATCACGGCTGAAGTAGAAGGGCCAAGCAACCCTCTGAACGTGAGCCTGCCTACGTAAGGGGGTGGTAGAAGACTTCCAGAATTTATGAATACTCCTGAATACGAACAATTGCGAAATTTGACTCACGAAGAGGGACTTGCGTCTGTACCTGTATCAAGCCTCAAAACGAATCTAAACCTGTGAGTCAAAGAGTAGTTTCTAATGGTCATGGCCGTTGAGGTACGACATGGCCTAATTGCCATGAAAGGATGAGAGGCATTTGATCATGGAGTATGAACACGAACCCGAGGCTAAAGTCATGAGATGTAGTACATGGTCCTTGCAGTACCAACACCGCCGGATTCATTTCAGTGTTCCACTCACTGTTACGAATAGCGTCCAAGATCTCCTCTTTCTCTCGCTGGGTCTCGGCATACATACTTCGCTTGACTTTAGCATTCTCCGCTTCTTCTATGATAGAACCTAGAGCTGCATGCCCTGCTCCAAGTGAAAGAGCAGACGTAATATACCCAGACCGATGTTGGGAAGGTATTTCCCAGAAGACAACAAAATCGACGGATGCCGGGTGGTATAAAGGAAATATTTTTGGATAGGACTCGTTTGGGATATGAGGATGAGATTGGGTCAAACCACGGGTGACGACACCCCGCTTGCTCTGCCAAATCAAATCCAACGTACTAGGCCTAGAAATCGATCTTTTGGTCTGCAGTAATCATCATCAGCCTCGAATCAGGCATCGGAAGAGCAAAAGATGACCTCCGCCATGTATGAACAAAGTAGATCGATTGGAGGTGGATCCGAACTCTCTACGGGCTGCCCGTGTAAAACATTTCGCAGTTTCTTCGATACAAATTTGAAGGTCTCATGGGCAGCAGAACCTCCGTCCCATGGGTCAAGACCGAAAGTCAATAATGATGACTGGAGTGGCGCCAATGTGCCACTGAAAATGAGGTAAGTCGGCCAAGAAAGCTAGAAAAGAATGCGACATACAGCCCATGTTCAGCGAGAGGACGACAAATCCAAGTCGGGCTCATGCAAGTCATCTGTGTAAAATGAACGTCCACAGAAGTCGCTAAGGAGGAAATCTCCAGCTGAATAAGGAACAAGTGGTCTGCAGATTGATGCGGTCGTGAGGACGTCAAGACATTCAGCAATTTGTAGACTACATATTCTTTGAATACACGAGCAGATCTGAAGTGATCTTTCTCGTTCTGCAACAATGGTAAGGAGAGACTTATCACAATCCACACCAAGACTAACCTCTCGGTGGACAAAGAGTAGTTTTAGCGCCTGCCTTCCAATCGCATGTGCATGAATTTGAATCGGATACTCGAAGCTCTCGCCGGGGTTGAGCTCGAGAGGGATGCGTAAGGGCTTTCTAGGTTCAAGAGAGTTGTTCGGCTGGATGACCTCTGCGCTTGCGGAGCTGCCTTCCAAAGCAGAAATCGAGTTCAGCATTGGGTTTTGAACATCACCCGCATCGTCACATGACCCTTCATCTTGACCCAGCCAAATCTCATCATCTGGTCCAGCCACCACCCATATCTCTTTGATTGGCCGGTCGCCTGCGTTGGAAAGATGGAGCTTCAGCTCCTTTCTTTCGCCTTGAGCAAGGACCAGCTGCTCATCGTCGACGAATACAAGTAATTTCTGGTTCATGTCCTCAATCTCGACCTTGGTTTGAACATCTGGGGCATAGGACGGCTGCAACCGCTGAGCAGCTGTGTCATGAAGCCGGCGGCCGCGGGAAGCAAGGGTTTCAGCGGACGGGAGGAGAGAGAGGAAGTCGTAAGTTGCATGAGTAACCACCAAAGAGGTTGCACGAGAGGATTTGATAGCAATTGAAACCTGAGAACTATGGGAACCAACATGACAGAAGATGGTCAAAAACACTCACATCCTGCGACTCTTTTGCGCCAAGTACGATGTCACTAATGACTTGGACCTCTACACAAGATATGGTGGAAGCAGAGGTATCTTGAACATTGGATTCCTCCACGATAACCGTCAGATTTGACAAGTTCACTTCTGTGTTCAGAGGATTCCGAAGGACTAAATCAACCCAAAAAATTTCTATCTAGAGAATGAGAAAATGCATCGTAAAATGACCAGTTGACTCACCATTCACCGATGCCTTGCCGCTACCTGATAACCCTTCTTTACAGCCTATGGACTTGGAAAATTTCTTCCATAGCTCTTCTAGAGACTCCCATGCTTCGCTTACTGCGTCTTGCACATCACCTGTAAGGCGCAATCGTGTCCGTTGCGTAAGGCAAAAGGTAAAAGGCAGTTTCAGGTCTTTCAGTTGTTTACTCTCAGGTAACGTCTCTTTGAAATGCTGCGGAAGCAACTTTAATGTGTACGATATCAAAAAATACTGTAGCTCACAGCATATGCCACTCTGAAGTCATCGAGGTATACTTTATCTGCACCTGGAAGCTTATTTCCATCATCGCTGCCTGTTGAAAGATATGACGTGTTAAATGGCTTTCCCGTGGCGCCTCGCAACAACCCTAAGAAAAAGCGAACAGCATTCGCAACATCGCCTGTCGTGTACAGTAGACGGCCTGAAGAAAGGTTAGCAGTAAAGACTCAAGAGACATCGCCAGCAATACCTAGGGGATATTCGATACCAGACATGATAGCATCAATCCCATACATTACAAGCGGTGACTGCCCTTCAGATTCCCAGAATGACGGAGATAGAGACTTTTGGGGTCCATTGTACAATTCATGTGCTTGCCGCAAGAAGAACATTGTCAGCGGTTTCTTGACCACCTCTCAGATCTCTTCTGCCATTTATTCTACGAAGAAACTCACAATGCCACATTTTTCAAGCCTGTTCGCTGCGGAAAGGTACCAAAAAGCTGCCCGCCTCTTGGCCTGCTTTCGAGAACTGAGCAACGCGGCATGTGCCAGCAATAGAGCCGCAGGTGGCTCTTCCGACTGTTGAAACTCAGTACGGTCATTTGTAATGTCGTGATAAGCATACATTGCCTGCGGCCCAGACCAGCCACCGTTCTCCTTCTACGGGAGAGTTGAGAAAGTCGGATGTGCTTATACCCGCTTCCCAACGGACGGCGTATTTGAGAGCAGTCAGCTGTTCATGAGGCCGAGGATCAGATACTTGTAATTGCATCCCAGAGAGCGCGTTGGCCGCATGAAGTGGTAACGCAGGCGAAGGAGACGATAGCATCGGGAGCATATCCTGCGGAAAATTGATTTTGACTGGAAATGATGGATCCAATTCAATGGACGTACCGAACCACCTTGGCCATCTTTTCGTAGAGCTTCCCAGACTGTTACTGCCAGCTTCAAATCTCCTAATATTGTAGCAAACTCTGCGAGCCGTCGCTGTTGAGAGACAGAAGGGCCGCCTTGTCCGGAAGCATTCATGGCCGACTTGGAAGAAAGCGATGATGCAGAGGAGGACATACTGTGCGAGGGGGACGGAGATGGAGATGGAGAACCAAAGAGACGGCGAGTAGAAGAAAACAAGCGCGACGGTAAACGACGGGTGGATGAAAACTGAACTAACACGTCAGTGGTCTCTTCATGAGCAGAAAAGATGCAGAATGACAAACAGCTTCGTTCCAATCCAGAACACACTTTTCCATCCAAGGTAACAGACTCATGACAAGGAACTCACGCGTAAATCGTGCAGTTTGCTGGATATCCTTCTCTGCTAATCGTAATGTGTTTGGGCCACTTGGATCAGCAGGCAGACCAGGACTGACGGGCGTTTTGGGTATCGATAATGGTGATTTGTGCTTTTCTTGAGATGTCAGCGGGGGAAGTCTGGGTATCAAAGCCGGAACTGGTACGGCTGGTGGTGGAGGAGTGGGTAAAGATAATGACAGGAGGTAACTGTGTAGACCGTATTGCTTCTTGACAGCATTGAAGAGTGCAACCGCCCTGTTATCTCCAACATTAACATGCAAATTCATAATCAAAGGGTAATACCGACTCTTCGTTTGATAGTGGGGAGTTTTCAGGGTGTATGATCAATGTATATCGTAAAATATTGGTATCTACCCAGGGAGGAAACTCAAGGGCCCGAGAATGCAGCGCAGCCACAGCTTGAAGAGGATTTGGTGCGGTAGTAGATACAGCAAGGATGACTGGAAGAAATGAATGGTGAGTGCAAACTACGGGTATTAGGACATACGTGCAACTGGGTGATTCCATCCCTCTGTCTTGGAGGGGACATGATCACCTTCGACGCAACGTCTCAGCTCGTCCCACCAGGGGGTCGTGTAAGAGTCCTTGTCCTTGGATTTTGGCAAATCCTCGATCCATTTGGCGCAACGTCTGCTGATGCGGGCACCTATCCAGTCTATAGTGCGAACAGCGCGTTCTTCTTCGGCCTCAGCACAAGCAGCCTCTATCTCAGCCAAGTCGGAGAATCTCAGGGCAAAAGACGGATGGGGAACAGAAACGAGGGAGGTTGTGCGTGTCGTGACTGAACTGGACATCAGGAAGCTGCTGGGGAGACAGACAAGACATACCCTGGGGCAAGGGGGAGAAGGACTGGAGGATGTGGGGGAGAGGGGGGAGAGAAGAGGCGTGAAGGAGGACAGAGAGATCCTGGGACGGCAGAATACATATATGCGGACTCAGAGGTGGCGGCATTGGTCACAAAATAATTCACACGGTCAGTAAGTACATGTATCTATGACGTCATTTGGACCAAGGCGCGTATTTGCCTGAGTTTCTCGTCTGTTGGCATCTGGCGCGCGGTCAGCAACAGCCTTTGCGGGGACAGACGCCGGCCTACCTCAAAAAAGCTGTGCATCCGCTGTTTGCGCGCCTCGTCCGCCGCATGCCGTCGCGCCACATCCTCCACAAACTGGTACGAATTCGTCTGTCGCTGTCGCCTCTTTCGTCGCCGCGACTCCTTTCTCTTCTTTTCATCCACTATTTTCCAGCCATTCCCCCACCCGTCATCGTCCACACAGCCTCCCCAACCGGATGTCTCCAGTGTTTCCAGGAACTCTTCCAGCCGCAGTACTTCTCCCCTTTCTGCCGCTTCTACTCCCCGAATCCAAAACGGCACCATGTCCCGCACTAGATCCACATGCGTCTGGCTCTCTCTCATCCTGACTTCTTCCTTCGTCAGCTCAAACTCGTTCTTCTCTGGCTCATCCCATGCCGCTGGATCAGGTTCGCACAACATCCATTGTTGCCTTTCTCTCTCTATCACGTTCAGTCCGTGCCCCTCTGAATGTCGTTCATGGTGCTGTGCCGTCTTCAGTGTCATGTGCTCAGAATCCGAGGTCCCGCTGCAGATGTTGCAAATCCACTCGTCCAGACTTCCCCTCTGAACAAAGTCTGCCAGTTGCCAGTTAGTTTAGAACTCTGTCGATTTCATATCCAACTTGCATTCTGGATGTACAAACTTGATTTCATCGGAGGAGCTCGTATAGTTCGACATGTCCCTTGAGGTTTCCCAGATGATTGTGATATCGATGGTATGACTATTGTACACATAACCTTATATACCAATGTACTTGTGACTAGAAGATGGTCCTGCTAAAATTATCCAAAGGCGTCTGAGTGACAAGCTGTCCAAGTGACACTGTCACCGCACACGAAAGGCTCACCGTCAACCCCATCAGAACACTCATAAATTTCAATGGAAGCAAAGTCCATACGAACAATCTCCCCTACACCCGAAATATTTTACACAAAAGATAGTCCAGAGCTCTTGCTGTTGAATGTGCATACAGGGTATACTATAACTACACACAACGTCTCCAATGTTCGAGTGTCTAGGACCCACATAGGTATTTGATGATCATGAAGGTCCAGGTGCCGGATCTACCCAGGTCCCATTGGGCCACAGAGTTGCAGGCATAGTAAAGTCCCCGGTATTGTCCCCCGATGTAAACTGATCATGCGCAAGCTCAGTTGATCACGGCAATGGATAAATTAGCTTGTGACTTACCGCAAGCCTGAAGAAATGCGGGATGACCGGGTCGAACGCTGCCAAGGAAAAATTAAGTGCAGACCCGGCATATCTCTCAACGTCATCCACAAGAAGAGAAAACCCGTCCCATGAACTAGGTAAGACATCCCAGAAGATGGTCTGATTCATAAGTGGGATCGAAGAATTATAGTTAGTCGAATTAGTCAGGAATGTGGGTAACAAGGAACCGGATGGTCCATCCTCCTGCAGCTATAGAGGTGGGTCGTCAATGTACAAAATTCCAAGATAAACACTTCAAACTACCTCTACCGCCGTTTGCAAAATTGAATCATAGCCAAAAGCAGCAGCTCCGTTCAAAAACATCCCAAGCAAAAATGCTTGTAGGATTGCAGACATTCTCGTGGGAAAGGCAGTACCAGGTATAAGAGCCATAGAAATGATGTAGTGGTGAATACGGAGCTCCAGGCCCGGAAGTTGGGATATAACTAGAAGAACAAGGCCACCTATGATGTACCATTTCAGATAATGCGGAAGCCAGCCCGTCTTACGCATAACGCGTACTTGGTTCAAGGCCAAGATAAAAACAACGATGACAATGATAACTAGTGCTGTAATTGCACCAGATCGTTTGGACAGATCAGCGGCTGTGAGGCGGCTAATGGGAATTTTGTCAAACGTGATGTTATTCAAGACACCAACCCAAAAAGGCGCAAGATACCAGACTGAGGCTTCTAGGGGTGCCTTAGAAAAGGCAGGCATGGTATAGCGGAACGCTAAGCGCCAGAAGGCATACGCTATAAACAATGTGGGCAAGAAAGTACCAAATCCGTCGCTGAGGATGGGAGGCGAAGCACGAGGCTGAGAAAACAAGGTGATATGCCAGAAACCTATACAAACAAGGCACCAGTACAGAACAATTGCTCTGGGTCGAAGGACAACGAAGAGGATCCAAGTAACAATGATGTTGAACGCAAGCGCCGCATCACGATTATCTTCACAGTGTGACAGAGTGTGCGTTTTGTCAAGCCTGAAGGAGAGGGGGAAGACAGTAGGAAACCCGATTGATGTGAGCCCATTGCTAGTTGTAGAAAGGAAGTCTGTAAAGTTTCCAACAAGCTCGACTGTTGCACAACCCCCCCGACGATTAGATGTCAGACCCCTGAGCAAAAGATGTGGATTTATATATCATAGGCTGAGATTAGAATTTACTCACTGCTGGTTCGCTGCAGCACAGATGAAGCTGTCTCCTCTGTAGGTATGCTGGGGGTCTCCGCCCCCGACAATGAGAGGCACAAAAGCAATTTGTTCTCCTCCCACAGTCCTGGGATTTTGAAGAATAAGAGTGTCGCATTGCGCTGGACAACGAAAGTCCAAAGTCGAACCAGTGAAAGGCCCGCAGAGTTCTCCATCCAGGCCGCAACCGTTATTTGATGACCAGTATGTAGAATCACAAGCGATAAAAGAAGATGCTGGGGTGAGAAATGACTGTGCACGTGAGAAAAAGGCAAAGCTAATGATATAGGCAGCACCCAGGACAAGAAACAGCCAAGGCTTCGTCAGGAGTCGAGTTAAGCGAAGAACTTTAGACTCAAGAAGCAACCTTATATGCCGTCCTTGGATATACCAATCAATGTCTAAGACGGGGACTATGTCTGAAGATGTCATTGAGTTTGTCACAAGTTTTCTGATAAGGCCTACAAGACAGACCTGGTAGATCAACCTTTGGTCTCGGGCCTCTAACATACTTGACAATACGCAAGAGTTTGTTCACAGTACGCGGATGCGCTGCTGATAATTTCTTGAAAAATTGGTCTTTTTTCATCTCCAGAGTCCTCGGAGTCCCCGATGCGGCTTCCAGGTGGAATTCCTGTGGAAGGTCAGCAAGACATAGTTCAGTTCTTTCATGCGCCTTGTTTTCATCCAAAGGAGGCGTCATGTACGCATTATGTGACGAGCTCGAGCTCGTGCTGGCGCTACCCTCAGCCATGTGTGATCAAGTGTATGTCGTAGTACGGAAGCAACAATCATGACATTCCATTATGACTAAGCGATCGACGGAAAAATAGATATAGCACTGTGATTGTATATATTTAGAGACCAATTCAAAGAGGTCCAACTACAAGTCAAGTGAGTAGACGTCAAAACTTGAAGGATAGCAAGAGATGACCTACGGTAATCGTAGATCAGACGACATTCGATATCTTCTCCTTTAGGACCAGTGAATTTCACGTGTCTCGAGTATCTTCTCTCTCCGTCAACGACTTCAATTCCCCATGTCTGGAGCAAGGAAGCTTGTTACGACAGCCGAATCTGGTCCAGGGAAGACGTACCTGATTGGCGATCCAGGTTGTCCCACTCTTTGGTGTGTCACTCTCGACGTATGACTGAATAACACCATGTTCCAGTGTATCCTCCGTCCAGCCTTTCTTCAAAAAGTCCTCGTCAAAAACGTCAACTTTCGTCCTCCTCGTTTTCCCAATTACAGCCCCAAAGAGGTGATCTTCGTTGTGCCTTTCCTTCCAAACCAAGGTTCGTTTCTCAGTAGTCCCAGGAACACCGCCAGTTAAGGTTCTTCATGATTCCGTCCTTAGTAATGTATCAATAGACAGCTCAATATTATCTTACTGGTCAATATCAACGTGTTCGATGCCCTCGTCGTCTTTGTAATGCTTAACTTTGAGAGTGATGGTCCCAAGGGAGATCGCCTTGCGCTTGAACCAGCTTACACCTTGCAAGCGAAGGATCTCATCGAAAAGATTATCGCTCTTCACCTTGTTCTGATGATTTGAATTTCAGATGGTTGAAAATCGTCAGGAAACAAGTCGATTCGCACCATGGTGTATGTTCCACTGATGTCGAGAATATTGAGAGAATCAGGCGTAGCCATGGTAGATAAAGGAGTGATAGTGAGACGCGTTGAGGAGAAGGAGGATGATATAGAGTTGTACGACAATCACATGCAAAAACATAACTGGTCAGCTGGGAGAAATGTTGACATGTTGACACAGCACAGAACCAGGTGAAATCAATTCCGTAAGCGCGGAAGCTGTCACCCCGATTAATCCCCACTCGAGTAGGTGGATGACACAGTCAATTGCACGAGGTCGGTGAGAATAATGTGATCACTTTCCAGACAGCATCTTTACCCCTTTCCCATGCTTGCGGCCCTTTAGCTTCATCCCCGCCAAATTCAACCATGATTCCATCACGTTTCCACTCGCACCAAATACCAATGGACCCTGAGGAGGGTCCAGCACCTCCCCCTTTGCGATCAGGCTCTCCCAAACACTGTACGAAGTCTTTGCCGGTCGTTTGGGAAGTGATCTCAAGGTGTGATGGACGCGGCTGCACTTCGCCATCCTTGTCTTTCACTTCTCCACCTACGTCAAAGACGAGAGGATATAAAGGGAACGACGAAAACATCAGTTCCGCCGTCCGAGATGATGTGCCCTTTGACCGCGGACCGGACGCTGAAGATTGCGGAATATTGTATATATCAAGACTGTCCAAGAACAGCTGCTCGTTGCTCAATTCGGATAGTTCAAGACCAGCCTTCAGCTTGTAGTCCGATGCGGGAGTAAAGAGAAGACTAAGGCCAAGCGCGTAATAGTTGAGATAAACGGCGTCTGAGTACGATTTGACTTGAGGAATAATTGGATTTGGAGTGGAAACATGGGTCGTAAGCGTGACAAGATACTGGGACAGTTCTGGTGAAGATGGATTGAGCCCGAAAAGGTGTCTAACCGGGCTTTGAGTCGTCATGTCGATAGAGAAAGAAAAAAAATCAGGTGACTAACTCTCCTGTCATACGTAGCACGTGGTTGCATATGCATCGCGACCAATTGAGCTCGTATGGTCCATTTCGCCACGAATGGATAACGAGCATATTTCGATAGCCCAGGACAACACGTCTGCTGCTGCACAAGACGATCGCTCTAACCAAGTGCTTGACCATGTACTATATGCACCATTCCGCCTCTTCCTCGTGTTCACGACCAACCTTGCCTCTCACCTCCGCCCTTTCGCGCCTCAAATAGTTCCTATTTTTATCTGTATGGCTCTTATACCCTTGATTCTTCTGCTTTCACTCTTCTCCGGTTTCATTGTATGGAAAAACGTCGCGGTTGGTTGGGAGTCCCCATTGCATCTCCAGTTTGGGTAATGTCATTTCAGAGTTGTTTTTCTTTTCTTTAATAATCTATCGTAGCGATGGTTTACTTCCGTACGCAATGTCAACCCTGCCTCCTCTTGTTCCTCAACAGCGTTACGATGTTTCTGTACATCTGAGCATTCCTGCTATTGAATCTAATTATGCCCTTGGAAACTTCATGACCGCCTTGACTCTGAGTACCACATCCAATAAGACGTTGGTCTCGGTTCGTCGTCCAGTGAGTAATAGCAGACCCATGCGATGCAGTCTCTCACATATATCTTCAATCAAGGCAATCATTTTTCCTCCTAAAACATCCTTTTTTCGCCGAAAGCCTAGCACAATCAGTGTCATCATCCCGATGGTATCATCGTTTCTTCCAGGCTCTTCTACAGTTGTCGCACTTGTCGAAGTTGGTCGTCGCGACTCGTGGAAAAGCCTAGGTAGCGGCGAAGGACGAGAGGTCAGTGTGATATCTGCCTCCGTTAGAGGTTCTGTTGTTCATCACGGAATTCGGTAGGTCGGTACCTCCAACGAGCTCTAAGCATCTAATTTTTCTGCAGCGGCCTTGTTTCCCGTTTCCCCCTAACGTCTGCTTTGTTATCGGCAATGGCTTTCCTTGTCATTATATCAGTCATCCTGGCGGGATGTATACTACCCACTATGTTCCGTCGAGCATCAAGAGATGAAAGCAGTCTTGATACTGAGGGAAGAACAATAGATATTGGGATTAAATCTCCATCTTCCTCAAGTTCTGACGGAGATAAAGAATCTGTTTTGAGACGTAGAGGCAAGTTGAATAGAAGAAGCTCGAAACGGAGATCAGTAAGTCCTCTTTCACTTCTGCATACCAGACACTGAGCATCCGATTCTCCTGCCATCAGAAATTCAAGGTAGAATCCCTGCCAGCTGCGAATATTAGGTCAAGTGCGCTTCGTCAACGTCCGTCAAGGCCTCTAGAACGATCCGACTCAGATTTCTGACTGGGACATGTTATTCTAAATCCCTAAAGTAAGGCCCGACCCATACTCGCCTATACATGTAATAACTCCGTGGCTCGCCTAAATTGATCACACCTTTCTTGAACAACGATGTATGTGTGAAAAATTCATCTGTTGTACAACTTGTCCATTCAACAAGTTTTATCCATTTGTCATTTGAATCATTGAGATCCGGTTTACTAGCCTTATCCTCTACCATCACGTCTCTTGGAAAGTTCGGGGTCTGCTCCCAGTCAAAGGGAAGTTGGCTGTTAAGGCGGAAAAACATCGGCGCAAGAGATTATCTCCTGCATGGTTTTATGTATCTTTGGTGTCCACAGAAGGTGAACCACGCTTGCCCAATTGGCGTATCTTCTGGGCTGACTCGAATGTGTGTTCCAGTCAGAACTCTACATTGACATCGTTTTGTCGTATGGCGTTTGTTACTCCATCATACACAAAGGCTGCTATTGTACGAGAATCATGAACTGGCTTTGGTCATTTCAACCCCTTCAGGAATTTCAAGTTTACTATGACTCGGTTTGGAATTTTCAATTGAAGAAGCCTGAGATCTTTGGGCAGACTCCTCCGTGTTTGCACGAGCCTTGATCTCTACCTCGGATTGTGAGATCGGTTTCGATTGAGGTCCACTCAACTCCTTTGCCAAATCTCCTGCTTCATCTCCATCGAGTCCCAGTTCCGCAACTAGCTTTCTGAGCTCCTCCTCGGTAACGTTGACACCTTGCAGACCATACCCTTCAAGCTCCGTGCCGATGTCAAATTCGCCCTGGCGCTTATTAACGGAAAGAGTTTTCTTGCCTTTAAGCGGGGAGTCGGGCAGTGGCTGAGCAAGGATCTTCCTCTTAAGATGCTCAGGGGTCATTTGCAGTGGGAGAACCGCACCGGGAACACCTATGGGTTGCGCGGGGATCACTGGCTGATCTTCATCCTCATACCACGTCTCGTTGAGGCGCAAGAAGGAATCTAATTCGCCACATTCAACGGCATCTTCGCTGGTCACCGGTCACCAGTGAGGTCGTGACTGTCTAATAAGAATTCATTCACCCACAACTCAGCAAAGGTCTATATATGTAATGATCATGGATGATTAGTGAAAGTATCAAAATGTACGAAGGTACATACACCAGGAAACCGGTTACCAACGAGGATCCCCGGTAGCTGTTGTTTGTCTGTAGTTCCATTTATAGTCAAAAACTCGCAATGAGACCATAGAACCAACCCGATGGTGCTCTCCTCTTCCATAACCGTTTCGCAGATTCATCCGACGCTAGATCATAAGAATTGAATGGGATCTTCTTGACCTGAAGTATGCGCAGCAAATACTCTAAGAGTGTTGATGAGCAACGGTTTTTGTTTCTGAACGCATAAGGCTAACCCTGTCTCTGTCTCAGGGCCGGCTGAGAGGCTATTGTCGTTAAAAAGACGGAGATGGGAGGTGAAGGCATGCCAGTGTATGATACAAGAAAGGTCTTGCCCCTGAGTACTGAGTTACTTGTCGTGATCGTATCACTCTGATCGCTTCTGAAAAACATCCGAGTCTCCTCAAGTTCTGTCATCACAAACTATATCGCCACACACACGATGTCAACTCCAGATCCCCAAATCAAAGCTCTTGTCGTCTGCTTGGGTACTTGAAAGTTTTGACTGGAATTTATCACCAATTAAATAATCTTGACACAAAGGAAATATCTGTCGGTCTCCAATGGGGGAGGCGGTCTTGAGAGATATCGCCAAGAAACGCGGCATCGGCATTGTCGTAGACAGCTGTGGCACCTCCGCATACCATATAGGCGAGGATCCTGACGACAGGTAGGCGGAAATGAGCGATCAAGAAGAAGGTAATTGAATGACCACGAAACAGAACGGTTCAGGTGTGCAAGAAGGTGAGAGTAGACAATTCCCATCTTGTATTCGTATGTTCAAAACCCGTTCAATCAGCACAATGTCCCGATATACTGCACGGGCCGACAGGTTCAGACATCTGACTTTACAAGTTTCACCCACATCCTTGCCGCCGACGAAAGTAATCTCAGGCAGCTCCTGCGTATAAAACCAGAGAACTCTACAGCAGATGTTCGATTGTGGGGTTCCTACTTGGATAACAAACCTATTCCCGATCCGTACTATGGTGGAAGTGTATGTTATACTCTTGAGTCTATCACGTTATCTCACCAATCGCAGGACGGATTCGAGAAGGTCTTTCAACAATGCATGAAACTCTCAAACGCCTTCCTTGACGCGGTAATTGGAGAAGAGAATTAAATTGCTGGATCATGGTATACATGACTTTGCTCATTGATATCGTTACAGTGTCCTTAATGTGTATACGATTGGCATTGGTTAATGATGGGTAGGCATATTGACAGAAGCACGGTTGCCAACCGCATCTTCAGATCTCCAAAGGCTTGTTGTGGTCTGCAGTGATGAAGAGATTAAGAGCGCGTTCCCTTCTTAAGATGGATTTTAGCTACCTTGTTCTGGGTATAGAAATTGATACCACTGATGAAACGCATAACGTATCAGTCTTGATTCAAAGGTTGACATTCACGCCATTACCTCTTGCCGTAGAAACCGACATCGCCCAAGAAGCTTGCCTAAAGCAAATCTCAGTTAAGATTCTAAGCATAGAACATTTTCTACCTTGTTTCCGCTCCAAGAAAACATTGGCAATGGGACAGGGATTGGTACATTGATCCCAATTTGTCCAATGTTGACGCTGTTTTCGAACTTTCTTGCGGTGGCTCCAGACTGAGTAAATATAGCAGTTCCATTGCCATACTTATTCTCGTTGATGATGTCAATCGCATCATCAAGACTGGAGGCTCGAATGACAACCAATGCTGGTCCGAAGATCTCTTCCCTGATAAAGGTGATGAATCAGGTGTTTGGTTAGAATATGATTTGCGTACTTGTAACATCTCATCGAAGTGGAAGCCTCGATTACAGTAGGACCGACAAAGTTACCGTGAGGGTAGGCAGGCACTGTGAAATTTCGGCCATCCAAAAGGATTTTACCACCTTCCTCTTCAGCAGATGAGATGAGGCCAACGACTCGCTGTTTTGCGGCAGGAGAAATCAAGGGACCCCTGAAATCGACTCTTCAAAAAAGTCAAGAAGGAGTCTAATCTTCTAGACCTACAAATCCGCGCCATCTTCAAAGCCACCGTTGACTTTCAGTTTATTGGCACGTTCAACGAGTTCTGGAAGCCAAGACTGGGTGTCTCCGACAAGAATCGCTAAAAATGTTAGTATAAAGCCTCAGTGCAAGTATGCAATTAGTCCCAACCTACCTACGGATATTGCCATGCAACGTTGCCCAGCAGCTGCATAAGACGAGAATCAATCGAGTTCAGTCTGCTTTGATCTGAGAATCACCTCCGAAAGCAGCCCCTATGACCGAATTGAGTGCCAAGTTCTTATTCGCTGCGGACAAAGTCTTGTGAACAATGTGCGTGTGCGTATGAATAGTGGATCTGACCATCAGGCATGATAACAGCGTGGTTTTTTGCTCCAAGATTTGCCTTTTAGTGCATTAACATTGAGATAAAAGAACTATCTGAAAAATGGACTCGCCTGTACCCTCTTGCCATTCTGGGTTCCCCTAAGTTTTTCCCTTAGCAGTCAAAAAAACTAGTGACACATTTGTCATACCTCTCGTAGATATGCTTCCCTGCCCTGTCGCCTCCCACAAAACTGATTGCTTTGATCTCTGGATGATCACATATCGCGTTGACAGTGCTAACGCCACCATGGACAACATTAAGCACACCAGAAGGAAGGCCTAACAAGTCCATTCTAAGCGCATATTAATAAAGGGAATGCTTCGTTTCACCTGCACGTTGGCACAGCTCCGCAATCATCATGGCAGCACCCGGGTCACGTTCAGAGGGTTTGAGTATGAGAGTGTTTCCAGTGACGGTGGCCATAGGTATTGTCCATAATGGGATCATGCTATCATATAAGATGATCAAGCTCCAAAATCATACTTGAAATGTTCCAGGATCTCACGCAGGGAAATTGAACGGGGCAATGCTTGCGCATACCCCGAGAGGTACCTTTCTGACAAAAGTGTCCATGTCTTTGCTGACTAGAAAAGGATCATCCAGGTAAGGCATGATGAATCAGAGGCCATGCAGACCTTCGAGTTTTTCTCCCATCAATGTGGAGGTTATACCAATAGCAGTCTCAACTACCTGGAGCCCACGGAGAAGGTCGCCATGAGCATCTATAGTTTTGATTGGTGAACCCAGCGAAGAAACAGAACTCTACTCGTACCCGCAATAGTTTTGCCTTGCTCTAGAACGATACTGTTGGCGATTGCATCTGCGTTTTCGCGAAGTAATTGCTGAAGGCTAAATGGTTTATGAACACCGGGCGATTGCTAGAATGGACGAGGCACAAACTTCAATACAATTCGCTGACGGCTCAATACACTTGTCTTCTGCCAAGACTTGAAAGCATGGGCTGCAGCATCTGCAGCCTGTGCGAATTCATCAGCAGTCGTATGGGGTACGCGTGTGAGGAGGGATTGTGTCGACTAATTGGATCAAGCATTTAGTGCTGAAGGACGAGAGATTCAATGTACTAACCGGATCAACGACGTCTATCCATTCGGACGTCTTGCTTTCCAACCACTCCCCTCCTATGAAGTTCTTGGTTGTGCCACCGGTGGCGCTAGTGCCCTTCCATTCAGCAGAAATTCGCTCGGCCTTAGGAAGAGCAGCTGGGCTGAGGGCGCGCCGCGGCGCAGACGTAGAGAGGGCACGAGCCGAGAGACGGCGAGGCAGGAACATCTGGAGAAGGAGGTTGAGCGCTGGACCTGAGGCCGGAACATGACATTCACGTCACCATTGGTAGCATCACGTGAACAACATTTTATGAGAAGGCGTTGAATTTTCATCCTACAAATTGCAGAATGCAGCGCAGTAACATGACACACAGCATCAATGGCTTCCATACAAACAACGTCGCGTCCTCCAGCTCCAGTTCCTATCCTGATCTCCCCAATGGAAGCACCCCCGTCTACAGCAGCAATCCCTCTCACCATCAACAACGCATCCCTCACCACCAGCCCACCCCACACCCGATGCATTCACAAAATCACTCTCAGTGGGATGGCCCCGTGCGCCACAACTCTATGCCCCAGATTCCCATGCCTTCAGCACCACCAAACCAGTTCTTCAACCAGCCAGGCTGGCCAAACATCAATCAAATGCATCCTGCACAGTTCCCTAATGGAATGGCCCCCATGGGTGGCTTCAATATACCTTTTTTTCCGCCGCAAATGATGCAGGACTCCTTCATCGTCCCTCCTGTTGAGCCAGCAGAAGAGAAGATTATTCTACAAACTCTTGTCGAAAGCAAGAACAAGAGAGAGTCCTACAAGGACGCGTTAAATTCTCTGCATGGGGTAAGGCACTGTACTGTTTGCACTTTTTGACGCGTCTGAAACACATCAGAGAAACGGACATACCGCGACTCAATGGAAAGATTATTATCTCGACCACAAGGATCGTTTGGACGAGACTATTTCCGTCTACCTCAACCCCCCCAAGGTTGCTCTTCAGGCCATCAAAAAGCCTTCGCCCAGCGCGTACAAGGTGGAAGCCTCGCCCGCGCGTTCCTTGCCTCCTAAACCCAAGCGGCAGGATACCGTGCAACGTGCTCCTCTACCGACAGCAGGCAAAAGGAACACCATAAATAGCCTTACTGCCCCTGCCCCTGTTTTCGGCGATCGTTTACCTCCACCCAATGCTGATATACAAATTCCTGATCCTCCATCGCGTTCCCCATCACCACCAACTGTAGTAATACCCCACCGAGGTAGGGGAAATAAATATACTCCTGAAGATCGAGACTTCTTCCTCAAGTTTATTGCATGGCGTTTAAAAGGTGACCCAAGTTTGACTAGGAATGATCTGTGCACCATGTTAGCTGAGAAAGTACGCGAGCTTCTGATCTTCGTGTCATCAATTCTAACCCACACATGATATCATCAAGGCACCTCATCATACCGCTCAGTCATGGGCATCTTACTGGTCCAACAAGCATGATGTCCCGGACAAAATCCTCGCAGCGGCAAAGGGTGATGATTATGTTTCTGAAGAGTCGGAATCTGAGGAAGAAGAAAAAAGACTCATTATCAGACGTCCAAAGTACAAGGAATTAAGCTCAGAAGAGGAGGATGACGAGGATGACGAGGACAAGAGCAGTCAATCCGAGTCGGTAGATGATGACGATGATGATGAGCCCATCGTGGTCTATGCAGAAAACCAAATGGGACCAAAGGGTGGGCCATTTACTGATGCCGACCTTTATATCACTGCCAAGTATACCTTGACATGCTCCAACTTCCCCAGCATCTCCGGCAAAGAGCGATGGGAGCCCTATAGCGAACGAGTAAGTTGCCAAAAATCGGTCTTGTTATATATCATGATCTTCATATCCTACTTTCAGTATCCTCAACGTTCTGCGAAATCCTGGGCTGAGTATTTCCGCCGAAATGAAGAAAGTAAGTTTATAGTCTGCGGTAGGCAAACACCTTGACAATCTTTCGTGTATTAGCGATAACGAGGCTTGCAAGGAAGATGAAGAAGCAGGGACATGACCTCTCGGGACGGTTGACAACTCACAATCAACGCGCTCAACCCCCTTCGGCGTCTAAAGATGCAAAGGATACCCACCAAACAAAGCGTAAACATAGCTTAGACCCTGATGCTGATGGAGAATTTGATGATAATGAACGCCCTCCGAGTAGAAACAAACGCGGGAGAGGATTTGAAGCATAGTACTGTTTCATCGGACACAACAATACTCTCGTTCAATTTTGTCGACCTTTTGATATCCTCTTGACTTTTGATCATGCGTAGATCAATCCCTACACTTCTTAGCATTAACTCATGTATTTTACAGCGAATTGGTGAGTTTCTAAACCTTTGTAAATGTCATAGTACATCTATCCGTAGTCATATTGCTCTAATCTTAGCGGTCCCCCTATTCTCTATCCAGTCTGACTTGCCACGTGCTGTTTTGATTGATGTCAGATATTGAGATAAGTAGCGAACGCTGCTTTCATCCAAACCAACTACACAATCTAACATGGATGAAGAATATGATGTGTGTTCGCCTTTCATCGCTGCAAGATTTCTCATTGACTTGGGCTAGGTCATCGTTCTCGGTACAGGTTTGACAGAGTGTATCCTCTCTGGATTGCTTTCTGTAGAGGGAAAGAAAGTGCTCCATATGGATCGTAATGACTATTATGGAGGCGATAGTGCAAGCTTGAACTTGACCCAAGTGCGTTGTTGATGATACTAAGCGTCGAGCAGACGCTGAAATCAGTCAGTTGTACCGCAAATTCCGTCCAGATCAAGCACCTCCCGCTGAACTGGGTCGTGACCGCGATTATGCCGTCGATCTCATTCCCAAGTTCATCATCGCATCGGGGGAGCTCACAAAGATCCTTGTACACACAGATGTCACTCGCTATCTTGAATTCAAGCAAATCGCTGGTAGTTTCGTGTACCGCGACGGCAAGATTTCCAAGGTGCCTAGCACCGAATTAGAAGCCGTTAGGAGTCCTTTGATGGGTCTCTTTGAGAAGAGACGGGCAAAGAAGTTCTTTGAATTCCTTCAAGGATGGAAAGACAACGACCCAGCCACTCATCAAGGCAAGCATACGACTATCATCTAGTGATCTCGAAAATGTGACACAGGATTTCTTAGGGATCAATCTCGATAGGGACAGTATGAAAACCGTCTATGAGAAGTTTGGTCTAGAAGCTGGAACTCAAGATTTTATTGGTCATGCTATGGCTCTCTACCTAGATGATGAGTGAGTCCTTTCGCATAATTTTACTTGCTATGTACAAGCCTTGCTCTTGCAGTTACATCAACAAACCTGCGCGACCGACGTACGATCGCATCATTTTGTACACTTCTTCAATGGCCCGTTATGGCAAATCTCCCTACATCTATCCCCTTTACGGACTCGGAGAACTTCCTCAATCCTTTGCGCGTCTCAGCGCTATCTATGGCGGCACATACATGCTTGACAAGCAAATTGACAAAATCGTTACCGATTCTGACGGGAAGTTTGTCGGCGTCACGAGCGGTGGGGAGACTGTCAAGGCCAAGCAGGTCATTGGAGACCCCAGCTACTTTGGAGCAGGCAGTGAAAAAGAGAGTGGATCCCTTCAAGTAATTGAAGTAGGCAAAGTTGTCAGGGCTATCTGTCTCCTCAGACACCCAATTCCAGGGACGGATGATAGTGACAGCGTCCAACTTGTCATTCCACAGAACCAAGTCGGTAGGCGAAATGGTATGACTCCCTGAACTCATGTCCGACTTTCGTTTATTGATGAACGGTCGCAGATATTTACATCGCAATGGTCTCATCGACTCATAACGTTTGCGCAAAGGATATCTACGTAGCGATTGTTAGCACAATTGTCGAGACAGACAGACCTGAACTCGAGATTGTACCTGGTCTGAATCTTTTGGGTCCCATACATGAAAAGTGAGCATTCCTCAGTTATTTTTGTGCATATTAGATCAACTTTTCAAACTAGATTCGTCTCCATCTCACCTCTGTATGAGCCTACGTCTGACGGCAAGCAAGACAATATTTTCATTACCCGCTCTTACGATGCGACTTCCCACTTTGAGACTGTTGTCGAAGATGTCCAAGATGTCTGGCAACGTGTCACTGGCAGTCCCTTGGTTCTCAAGAAACGCGAAGTCGACGTCCAGCAGTGACCCATGTCATCATGTCCAGGGACAGTTGACATCATAATATCCATCCTCACGATCTGTACCAGTCACCCCACAATGTTATTTTGTTCAGATAGGTCTTTACATACAGAGAATTGTCCGTTAAAAAAAGGAATTCATATCGAACTCTGGCACTTGAATATCCTGTTTCGCTGACCTCATTAAGTTTCCTAATCCAACTTTCCTGGCAAATAGATCCCCTTGGTTTTGCAAAGGCTCCAGCTGTTCTTCGATAGTTGACGGAATTCCTGAAACAGGACGTTCAGGGGAAGCGGTCCTGGTGGGTGGCTGGGATGGGACGGGCATATCAATCATGATAGATGATCTTCGTCGTACAGCACGATCAAACATAGATCGGCGGGAGAGGGTAGGACTTGGAGGCGGTGACGCCTGTTTATTGGTTGTCACGATGTTGACCATGTCGATAACAGACGGTCGGTCAAAAGACCATGATCTGACAAGATCCAAAGCGAGGATATGGCAACCTGCAGATCCGTAAAATCAATCTCGTGAAAAGTCATACTATAAGTGGAACCTACCCATTCTACAAAAGACACGAGCTATTTGGAGAACAAAATTGTACTCTGATCGTCCGGAGATTTCACTTGTACCTTTCGCAGTCTGCAAGGTCTTTGATCGTAGCTGAGAAAACAAGAGTGCAAGACTAGGGTCGTCATAATGTGGCTCTCCAATCTCCACCACCTCAATGTTCAAAGAACTTGCAATGTCTTGTAAGGGAGTCTAGATGGAATCAATTTGACGGGCAGGAGAAGATCGACAGGACGTGACGGCTGACCAGTAGGATCCTTACAGCCATGTCTCTGCGGTGAAGTAACCAGAATGCCCAGCTTGCAAGCCACCGATTCCCGTTTCTGAAAGCTATCGGCAGAACGGTGCTGTTAAGGATTTCGAGCAGCACAGGTCCCTCATTGCTTTGTTCGACAACTCGAGCCAAGGCAACAGCTAGTTGAAAGTCATCGAGTTGTTTTATGCAAACGTTTACAGCATCTTTGAGTGCTCCTCCGAGGAGAAAAAAGGCCGCAGCGTACTCTACTGGTAAGTCAGCATCATTAAAGAGGGTCAAACAAAATTTACTAGCCGAATCGTCTTTTGCTCAACAACGTAAATGCATTCTTCAGCGCCGCGGTCCGCCAACGTGGTTCGGAAAAATCGTTTGAGAGGAATTTGAGCATGATTCCCTGTTCTTTGTGCCATACAGCCTGCCTCCATAATCCATGTACGAGCTTGACTTTGCCGAGGGCGAAGTAGTAAAGAGAGCAAGCTGTGGGATCTCTGTTGTCGCCTCCCATGTACTCGTTCCGCGCTATAACCTCCATTTGAGTTCTCTAATAGATCATAAAAATGTTGTTGGTACACGAAAATATGAATGAAACATGACAAACCAAGCTATCCACGGAGGTTAGCCAGATGGGAATCCCGACCGCTCGTGCATTTACCCATCCGAGTTTCCCGTCACACGCTATTGCAGAAGCATTCAACAGAAGGTCTTGACTTTCGCTATGAAAGGCCCATATCATATCTCGATAACGAAGTCGTTCTCGTCGACCGGATGCTCTCAGCTCTGCGCCCTTGGATTGTGGGCTGCTTAGCCCTGAAGAACGATGGTTGAGTATATAGAAGGACCGCATAGAAATCAAATATCGTAGGCCATTAGAATCTAAAGCTCGACGTTGTTCATCGATCTTTGTACGTAGAAAGGCGGTGAGAAGGTGAACAAGATGTCAAGAGATCTTGATATCCAACTGACCTCTAATGTCGTTTGTATAAGTGTGAGCAGATGGGATTGCTCATTAGGTGTCAAGTGAGGAAGTGGGGTTGTCTCAAGAGTCTCCATTAGTTCCTCAACGACAGAGCGAGAGAAGCCTTCTACAGACCTAGAGAACGATCAGGGTGGATACTGCGGGAAAATACATGTCATACTCTTCTTTCCGTCCTGGAACGTCATCAAATATAGAGGTGTATTTCCTTCGAACAGATACCTGCGTCCACCTATGAATGAGTCTGATGTACCTTCATCAAAAGCATGTCAGACTAACAGATACAGTGCTTGAGTCTTTTTTGAAAAAACTCTCCACAGGAAGAGATGACCAATGGACTCTGTCATGATTTCTAGGGCTGGCGGCGACATCTTTTGACAAGTTCACAATGATATCTTTGACGAGCTCAACCTTTCCTTCAGTGGAGAACGGTTATTAATTGACAATGTAAGAGCAGTGCTGCTTACCCCACAATAAACACTGTAGAATCATCTGTGGATGGTAATCATCCAGAGGCCCATTGTGAATTGCAGCATATTCAAAGAGAGTCTCTTCCTCTGATGCCGGAGATGGCGAGTCGTAGAAGAACATCTGATGTCCTGCAGCTATGAGAAGTGATCCGTGGTCGAGCCAGATCGAGTCACTGATAGGTAAAGGAATGAACCTTGATAATGCGATAGTTGATTATGGAAGTGGAGGAAATATATGATCCACAAACCCTCCAATCTCAATGGTAGTGCATGTTGCCCACCCAGGTCCCTCATCGAAATAGGTCATTCGCTGTTGACATAGCAGCTCGACACGGTGGCGGAAACCAACGGCGAGGATGGACTGATTATCAGGAGTCGACGTCCAATCTAAGTCATTAATGTGTTCACTGAATCAAGTAATCTGAGATGACAAAGATGAAAGAGAGCACTCGAAATATACCTATAATGTGTACAGAAGTCTAAACCGGTAGCGAACTCTGATTCTTGCGAATTCCATATTGTCAATTCATCACCATCTTGTCCAGGAACGACTGCATTCAAGGACCCATCAGCATACAACTTTACACATCGACGAGACAATACTTCCTCAAAGCAGTTTTTTTGGCAGAACTACAGCTCGCTTTTGTGATTTTTGTGCGACCTGTTTTGACGGTTCCTGTCCGCTTCCACAACAGTGTCTGGGTATCCTCGGGAACCCAAAAATCTATTTCTCCAGTATGAGAGACACTGAGAAGGACATCGGATTCCGTCCAAGATTGTCTCTGACCCCAAGCCATCGGATCGACAGGTAAAATAAATCTAGGCGGACGTGCGAGTGGTAGATTAGATTGTGAGTGAATCAATAAGGTGGGAGAAGGATTATAAACAGCACGGAGGTGGACGATCGATAGCTCAGATGTGATCCCGACTATAGAGTCATTTCCATCTTCAGACGGAATTGAGAACAGGTAATCTATGGCTGGTACGAAAAGACTCTGAGGAGGCGTTGTGTGTAAAGTCAATGTCCCATCAGAGACCAGATATGTCACAAAGATATGTCCTGTACAAAAATTTGGATTTACTTCACAGGCACAGTCATAAAGTGGACTTACCTCGTTGGAGCACAACGACATGATCTGCCGAAGACCAGGAACCGGAACGGACCAGCTGGGTGCCATTCTTAATGACTTTCCAAGCTTCTCCACCATTGGCGCGCACAATGCCTACACCTCCGCCTTCCGGTGTCCTTACGAGCCTAATAATGTGTGACTCTTCTTCGGCAACCCTGGGTAGCATTCGTGAAGAAAGCTTGAGTCCATCATTGTGTGCATCGAAGAAAGCGACGGGAGAAAGATCGAAAATTGCTAATGGAGAGGATACTGCAAGTGTCAGCATAGATGGGTCTGGATTACGCAGAAGGAAGAGATGAGAAGGCGGTCCAGGCAAGGTAGACGGGGGCAATTGTTGCAACGTGAACTGTTTGAGGAGCGTTGGAGGTCTTCTATCTAAATTCTAATGAGGAAGAGATCAATTACAAGCGAAGGCATCGAAAGAATGACTCACTGCAACTGCGCTTACAACGACCGAGCCGTCACCAAAAACACGAAGAAACAGGTCCCAACGTTCGTCCTTTATATCTTTGATTCGTCGAAGACGAGCATTGTCCTGGTCAGGTTCGGACCATTTTTTGAGTGTTGCGTTCAAAGCATTTCCGACGACTTCTCTGTCGAGCCAAAAAGCGGTAGACGCAGTCTGATTCAAATGACGGGAAGTAGCAGAGACAGGAAGAGATGAAAAGATGTCCAGTGATGCATGAAGCTGTAACTGTTGAGGAAAATCTAGTACAGGGAGAAAAATACGAATTGTAGAGTCATCAGTAACAGTGTAAAGTATCAGGTCATCGCTATAAAACGGAATGGATAAGATGCGATAATTTTGATTTTACCAGATACTGACCGGCTTGCTGCTTGCGGTTGTCGCCAAGCAAAATTGGTTATGGTGCGCGGATGAGGTATTATTTGAGTCTGACGACCCGACGTGGTAGAGTACATTCTGACTGCACAATCCGACTGGCAGAAACAGGTAAACGGTCACATAACAGTATCATCTCCTTCTAAAGAACACACCACAGATAGAGTTGCAAGATACATTAACGAAGGCGCGAAGTGTGCGCAAGTCGGAGAAGATGCACTAAACGGGTATCATAAACCAAAAACTGGAGATCTTGTGAAGACACCAACGAGACAGTCCATTTTTGCGACCAGCTGGGAAGATCATTCTCGAGAATGAGTGTATATACAGAGAGGCTGAGCTGAGAGCCAACAGCAAGCAAGCCTAATACATCGTAAGTTTGGCATTCAGAGAAGAAATGCAAACTCACCAGATTTGCAGTCAAGCGTCGTGATGACCTGATTCTCTGGAAGTACAAGGGTTGAATGGATCAACCAATTGTCCTTCCTCGTGCCAGAGCGGCCCCAAGCGGCAATGCGATTGTTCCTGGCGGCAAAGACCTTGAGAACCGCGTAATCAGACAACGAAACAGAAAGTAAAGGTCGGTTTCAATCACCAGCATCATGCCCGAATCGACTGTAATGCATGATATACTGTCGGTAGTGTTCGTGGTAACTGGAAATGCTTCTGACAATGCAAGAACACGGACAAGGGAGAGTGAGGAGGCATTTAAGAGTATGACGACGTCTGCTGATGGATAGAGCTGGTGAAAGGGGTGAAGCCAAGGTTGAGGGGTTAGAAAGAAACACTGACTATTAAGAGGCCATCTGGGAGCTGGAGATGGCAAATACTGTGTGCTGGGTAGGCGGCGTAGGCGTGGTGAAGGCGAAGCATGACATAATGCGGAAATGTGGTCGCACTGTCTGAACTTGACTCCCACCATGCGCCTCCACCTCCTGCCTGCCGCTCTCCTTATTCTACTCTCTGCATCCCCTGTGCTTTCCTCTCTACAACGTCCATTTACAAATACCTTGTCCACCACACTCGTCGATGCCCTCTCCAACGATCCCAATTATACCTCTCTTCTCCGTCTCCTTCAACGCGCCCGCCTCATCCCCACACTCAACAAACTCAATGGAAGCACTCTTTTTGCTCCCACCAATGACGCAGTTCGGCAGCATCTCCACGAGAACGACCTCTGGCGTTTTGTTCTCCGTGATGACTATTTTGTACTCAATGATAATGTACAGGAACAGTTGAGGCAGCAATTGTTCTACCATTTACTCAACTATACAGTCCCAGAACTCCCTAAGGATGACACACGAACACACTACACCTTGCATTACCCTCGAGCCCCTGCAGATCCGCCATCGAGAGATCCGCCTCCGTACCCGCCATGGCTGCCAATTCCAGGAGGAACCTTGGGAGGCAAACCGCAACGACTGCGCGTTTCAGCAGGTGATGTTGGAGTTGATGCTTTTGGCAAGGGTGGTGCCAAAGTTGTCAATACCTCCACAGCAGGCAACGGCATTATATATGGCATTTCCAAAGTCCTTGAACCACCACTTGATCTAGGTAAGATTTGTCTCTGAATATCTGTACCAAAGCGGTTTGCTTGAAATGATTTTAGCCAAAGTCGTATCTCATCAGAGTTCCGTGTCTTTCTTGAACAAGGTGTTGACTCCAGCAATGACGAAACTTCTGAATTCTACGTCGAAACTTACAATTTTTCTGCCTGTCGATTCCGCTTGGGATGCTTTAGATCCTTACGAGCGACTATATCTCGAGAGTGAATACTCTGCTAATGATCTTAATCGAATACTCAACTTGCACGCCGTTGTGGAGGAAGGGGTGGGATATTCTGATACCTTTGAGGAAGAAACAAATTGTACAGCTTCTTTCTTAGCTTGTCATGAAATGCATTTACTCATTAAACGTTCCTATAAGTGACAACGCTTGGCGGGTCCAAGCTGGAGATCAAAGTCTCTGCTACGAACATTTCGGTCTCTGGTGCACACCTTGTGGAACCCGACATCCTTGCGTCTAACGGTGTTCTTCATCTTGTGGACTCTCTTCTTATACCTCCAGGTACTCTTCAACTCACACCGGAGAAATATCTTCTCGCTCTTAACTGCACGACCTTTGTTTCTTTGTTACATTCTGTGGATCTGGGTGCATTTATAAATAACACAGATGTCAAGTACACAATTCTTGCCCCATCTGACGATGTAATGTCGTTACAAGGAGATAAGGAACTTCCTGAAAGAGGGAGCGATGATTTAAAGAGACTTCTCCAATATCACTTTTTGCTGGGCGATTGGACACCTGATAAACTGGCAGATGGAATGCTACTGGAGACCGCATTGGAAGAGGATGGGCTTGCTGGTAGGAGCCAGGTCCTGAGTGTTGGGGTGAGTTCGGACGATAGGAAATCGGCTGAGAAGTCTGTCAGGTTTGCTGGTGCTAAAACAATAGGAAACCCAAGTGAGTTGTTCATTTTGCGGTAGATTCGTACATCGCTTATAGTCTATCAGTCAAAGTCAATAATACCCTTCTATACTTCATTTCTCGGCCGATCGTTCCCCCTGTTGATCCTCTGCAAACAGCTCTCCCCTTCCTTGACCTTTCTTCCTTCCTTGCAGCCATTTTCTCCACTTCTCAGGCCGAAATTCTTCGGAAGGCGCCTCATACGTCCCTTCTTATTCCTCACAATTCGGCTTTCAAACGCTTGGGTCTTCTCGTCAGCGCTCACCTACTGGGCACCTCTGCGAAGCAAGACCTTGAGAATGTCCTTCTACATCATGCCTTGGATACCATTGAGTACGGGGAGTCACTCAGGAACGGTTCCCAGCATACCTTTCCTACTCTAGAGGGCAGTGACATACGATTTGACAGATTGAAGAACGGCAGCCTTTTTATCAGTCCTAGTGGAGGTTGGACCGGAATGCAGTCTGAACTATTTGTCAAGGACCTTCTTACGAACACTGGAGTTGTTCACGAGCTCTCAGATATCTTGATTCCTCGCTCGGTCAATCTAACTATTGGCAAACTCGTCAAGGCTGCTCAAGGAAGTACTATGGCCTCAATCGCTGTGAAGGCTGGATTCGAATGGGTTCTCAACGGCACTGCGCCACCAGAAGGATTTTCGACCGACGAAGCCTTTATGGGAGCAGGCTGGACGTTACTGTGTCCTACAGATAATGCATTTAAGGATGTAAATCTGACACAGCTCTATGCTGAACCGGATGCGTTGCGCGCGATTGTTGAACAACATCTCATTCCTGCTCAGCCTTCAGAGGGTGAATCGTCAATATACAACACCGATGCACTCTACAACAATCAGCCTCTTCCTCTTGACGATTCTCCGGCATACAGTACACTCCTTTCCTCCAAATCGGTATATGGAGATCTTGTCTTCCGTTGGCGTGATGACCCGGAATCAAAAGGATATATCGTCGGTATAAAAGGTGCTCGGGGCACCGATGGTAACGCTGACTGGGCTCGTGTGCTCTCCTGGGGCAGATCGACCACCGCTGGCGGAGGTGTCATTCAAATCGACAGACTATTGCAACCATATAATCCCCCATGGTGGATATCCTATGGTGCACCTACGATTGTGGGCATTGGGGGCTGCCTACTCATCTGTCTGTTCTTTTACGGCGTCAGACTTGTTTGGCAACGAGATACGACAGAGGCCACATACGAACCTATCGGCGGATTTGGTAGAGATGAATCTTGATTTTTCAGGGTTGTGACTGTAGACTTATCGTATTGGAAATTGTAATCCCTTGTGAATACGTAGAATAATCTATGTACAAATCGGGTACTTATTTACAATATTATGATGTAAGTATTTATTCAGATCAGTTTTCCTGAGAAGCATGTGAAAACTGAAATACCCGTCCCGGGTCGTCTGGGGCGTACATATATTCAAATCGGTGCGTCCTCTTTTTGTCGAGTCTTCGTCAGATAGCCCAACATGGTCTGCAGCACTCAATTCTTCACTCGACCCTCTCTGACATATCCACCCGCAGAGCAGTGAATCACCAGTTACTGAAGAACCTCGTTCGTCTGCGGTTGAGTCCGCCAAAGCGTTCATCGCTGGAGGTTTTGGTGGTCTTTCTGCTGTTCTTGTCGGTCAGTGATTCGGAAAAGTTTTCAATCATATCTTCGTCCTTGATCTCTGAGTTCACTTTCCATAGGACATCCATTTGATCTGACGAAGACGAGACTTCAAACTGCCGGCCCAGGCGTTTATACTGGTGCCCTAGATGTTGTGAAGAAGACCTTGGCTCGGGATGGTATCACTGGGTGTGTGCGATAGCCTCTTCTCTCTCCCTTCTGTTCTCATGAGCTTGTAAGCATGTACCGTGGGATGGTCCCACCACTATTAGGCGTCACACCCATATTCGCCGTGTCATTCTGGGTAAGATACTCGAAAAATATCAAGATCGTGGACTGAACGTTAGATTTCGTAGGCTTATGATGCATCAAAGAATTTGATATTAGCGTTGACTCCACAACGATCAAGCCAGACTTTGTCAATATCAGAACTTGCAGTTGCTGGTTTCCTATCAGCCGTTCCCACCACGATCGTCACAGCGCCAGTAGAACGGGCGAAAGTGATCTTGCAGGTAAAACTATCCTTGTCTGCATGAAATCACCAATTAATGTCCCGGATAGACCCAGGGCCAGGGTAAAGACGCAGGCGAGAAGAGGTACAAGGGTGTTGTTGATGTCGTAAAGCATCTCTATCGTGAGGGTGGAATGAGAAGTATCTTCCGTGGGACAGGAGCCACGCTTGCACGGGACGGTCCTGGCAGTGCTGCGTATGTGGATAGTCATCTGTTTGATTCTGAACGTCTGAAATCTGTTTGATAGGTACTTTGCAGCCTACGAGGTGACAAAGAGGATGTTGACTCCGGCGGGTTCTTCGCCAGCTGATCTGAACCTCGGCGCGATCATCGTCGCTGGAGGATCAGCTGGTGTTGCCATGTGGGCTCTGGCGATCCCTCCAGACGTATGTTATCATTTCTTTGCACACGAGGTTATTTGTCAACATATCCATTGCTAGGTATTAAAATCTAGGATTCAGTCCGCGCCGGAAGGCACCTACTCCGGGTTGTTGGATTGTGCGCGCAAGACGATAGCCCAGGATGGTGTTCGTGCATTATGGAAGGGATTCGGACCAGCCATGGCAAGAGTGAGTTGTCTTATAATGTCTATGTCCCTCTTCTGATGGAATTGTATAGGCATTCCCTGCTAACGCAGCGACATTCGTGAGCCTACCTTTTTTTCTTCTCTTATAAGTGGCCAATTCCCTTTTGTTTTCAGCTCGGCGTTGAAGCATCTAGAACTCTTATGGATAAATTCTTCTAATTGGAACCTAGACTTGTTCGTACATAGATTTTTATTTCATGATATCCTGATATCCGAATCAAGTGATTTGCATTCACTGCAATGGTCGTGACGGTGCTGAACCTCTGGTACTAAGCTTGAATGAAAGAAAGAATATCGGGAGATCATCATTAATTATGGCAAGAATGTCGCTCGGTCAGCGTGGTATATCACTTTTGGTATATCACTTTTGCAGGACTGTCCGGACTACGAGAACAGAACGATGTCTCGTGTTCGTCTGTGCTGTGGTTCAAGGAAAGAGAGCAGCACGTGGCGAAGTGAGTCGATTATAGCATCCGCCAAACTGATTGTACTGCGAGAAACGGCTTCAAAACTCAATTGGTCTAGCCCCACATACGGCCTTGCGGAAACGTGTGGGATGCTTCACACGCCGAAATGATTAGTATTTTTAAACTGCAATAAAACCTTAATCAAATTTTAGTTTTTGTAACGGAATTGCCGCCGTATGACGTAATATGAAATCTTTTCTCCCGACCTTGGTGAACATACTAGGTCGTCCAAAAGTGCGATGCTCTCGCACTACTTTTGCACGGTATATGGGCCGTAATGCAGAGGCACAAGCAGAAGCATTGGCCAAAGCCACGCTCCCCTCCCAATCTCACGTTCTACCAGAAGAAGTAACAGACCCTACAAAGCCTCCGACGTTTGAAAAGCTTGGCCTGCATCCTCCCATCGTCGCGTCTCTGAGAGCCGCATTTCCGAATGTGAAAACACCGACGGAGACTCAAGCAACGTTTATACCAGCCATTCTGTCCGGGAAAGATGTACTTTTGAAAGACGAAACGGGTTCTGGAAAGTAAGTTTAGTAGTTTCTGGTGTCTTTCTTGTCTCCTGACGTGACATTTTTAGGTCTTTTGGGCTTGTAGTTGCTCTTTTGAACAAGCCAAGGGTGTCGTCACCAGGCAGGAGTAAAAACTCGGTTATTCGACATGTCACATCTTTGGTTCTTGTGCCTCATCGTGACCTTGCCTACCAACTTCTACACTGGATTGAGCGAATGACATCTGTGACAAAGCCTCCCCCACTTTTATCCACTATTGCACAAGTTTTGGTCCGCGACGGTCGAAGTCATCTTACCGATGGTCTTCGCCTTCTACGTCAGACACCACCACACATCTTGATTGGGACTCCACAAGCAATTATGGATGTGTACAAAGAAGATCCTGAGGCCCTTCAACTGGACCACTTGTCCAGTGTTGTCGTGGATGAAGTTGACTACCTGATAGAAACCGTTCCAAACAAGGATCCTAGTAGGTCCTACCACAAGGCAACGCTCAAGGCTAAGAGGAAGCTTTTGGCTCATCCCGGAGTGACGCGTCAACTACTTGATATTATCTATGCTCAGCGGAAGAAGACGAACGCAATGCGCAAGGATGAACCGGGGATAGTTCAGGAAATGCGGAGGAGAGAGTTACATAGGTATCCGACGGAGGAACCGCAGCTGATTTTCTCCAGCGCTACATTACGGCGACATCTGAATAATTATCTATTCGAAGAGAGTGGATGGTTGAACAGGGACAATTTATTGAAAGTACGGGGGAATGGGAATGCTGCCATCGAAGAGAAGCCGCAAGCCATTGACGCGAATATACATCATGGACTCGGAGGCACTGGCATATCTCATTCTGTTCTACTCGTTTCAGAGGCTGGCATTGAGAATATTGCCGGTGCGAAAGCGCCACCAGTTAATCCTGCAGAGACGGATCACCTCCATCCGATCGATCCCCAAACACTCTTCGCACCCATGGCGAAATCAGAACCGGTTGAGACTGACCCCGATATCGCAGAAAGTGAGTATCATGGAGGCAAATTTCAGGACAAAGACAGATTATTAATGTTCTTTTGTTCGAGAAAGAATACAAAGGAACACCAACGCCCTTCAATCCAAATGTGATGGAAGCGATCGCAACAGCCTTTGCGCTAGACGTGCCATCAGTGGCACTTTTGGTGCTCCCTTCCTCGTCACCGGTGCAGCGTGCAGTCCATGAACTCCGGGAGATGGGAGTTAATGCTCACGGGCTGGACCTGCTGACCGGCGAGAAAGGCCGATCGCATCTCCTAAGAGGTGATGGGAACGGGCAGGAGAACCCGACGTTACTGGTTTCGACTCTGGCCACTACACGCGGGCTAGATTTACCAGAGCTAACACACGTCTTCATCATGGGGATCCCCGATGGACCTAAGGTGAACGGACGGACGATCGATGGGTATGTACACCTTGCTGGACGCGTGGGACGGTTCGGGCGTGGCGGGAAGGTGGTTACTGTGGTGGAGAAGGAGGGGGACGCAGAGGATGGAGAAGAAGGGGCCGGTGGAGTGAGTCAGGGCTCGAAGATGCTGAGGATCCTTGCGACTATAAACAAGACGCCGACCGCGTTTGTGCACTTTGACTGAAATTGGCAATGAAGTTGCTGGACATGAATGATGTAGTTTGATCGGCTACACGGAGATAGTTTGCCGTACAAAGAACGACAGAGAAGCTGAGTCTGGCTTTCTCCCGTCATGCGCCTCCTCGCCGCTGTCCCTGTCCTCCTCGCCCTCGCTGCCGCCCAGGACCCCTCTTCCACCTCCTCGTCCCCGTCCTCGTCCTCGTCTGCGTCCCCGTCCCCCTCGCTGTCCCTCTCGCTCACCACCGCCAATGTCACCTCCACCCTATCCACGCGCACGCAAAACCAGAATACCCTCATCACTACCGTCCTACCCACCACTTTCAATGTCACCCGCACAATCTCTTCGACATCCTCGTCTGTCTCTTCCTCGGCCTCCTCTGCCTCCTCTTCTGCCTCCGCCTCACCGACTCCCTCTCCCATCGTCCTCGTACGTCATCTCTATTCCCGTCATCCCTTCCCTGACTCTGCCTAGGACACGAAACTCGACCCCGCCTTTGGCGTTTTAGGCGCTCTTCTCATCATCACAGGCCTCCCCTCTGCTTTCTGGGGCCACAAAAATAGGTGGTATGTCTGCCGTTCACCTCCATGTCTCTTGTGAACTCCCTGTCCTTCAGGACTTCTTTTTTCCTCACTGGTTTCTATACCCTGTCACTCGTTTGCTTCGTTCTCATCCTCAAGTTTGGCATCCTCGCTGCTATCAATCCGCCGAGCAAAACCCTCCGCGGAATGTTTGTTCTTTCGTCCGCGATCGCAGGCTTTGCCGGCGGCGCGATCGCCATCTTCTTTTGGAAAGCAACACGTTACGCCATTGGTGCATGGGGGGGTTTTGCTGTTGCGCTCTGGATCCAGTGCTTCCACAATGGTGGCCTCATCAAGTCTGTTGGCCTTCGTTGGATTCTCTACATTGGCACGCCCCTTTCGATCAATCACCCTGCTCCTCGTGCTAACCATATGTCTCTAGGTTGTGCCGTCATTGGGTTCATATTATGTACAATACCCAAAGTAAGTCAAAATCATCACCTGTAGCCGTCACGCATAGCTGACCCAACAAATAAAGATACACTATCACATACTGCTTATCTCCACGGCATTCGTTGGGTCATCTGCATTCATTTTGGGGGTCGACTGTTTCACCACTGCAGGCCTCAAGGAGGTGTTTACCTATTCCAACTTGTATTATCGATTGACTCACATAAACTCAGTTCTATATCTGGAACCTCGGCTTTAGATCGCTTTTTCCCAAATTCACGAACAATGGCATCGAATATCCCGTTTCCCAAATCATGCAGATCGAACTGGGGTTGATAGGTGCCATAGCTCTTATGGGAGTGGCCGTTCAGCTTCGTATCCTGTCCGTACTCCACAGGAAACTGGGCGAAATATCTGAGGAGCAGAAGAAACGTGACCAGGATGCAGAGGCGGTTGCTGCTGACAAGTTCAAAGACGTCAAGCGCGAACAAGCAGAATGGGAAACGGAACATCCCACTCTGCCACGCTATGGTAGACAGGAAAGCGGTTATTCCAGCTTGCCTACAAAAGACCAAGACGGCTCTTCTTCGCCTACCACTGTCGAGCATGAGCATCACTCTTCTACTTTTACCCTTGTTGCTGAGGGCCGTGCTCGACGACATTCTAACATCTCTGATTTTAAGGCAGCACCTACTCCTGATGAAGAGCTTCGGCGAGCTGCCAGAAACATGCAGAGCCCTGGAGCACTTCCTGCGCTCGACCTTGGTTTAGGAATACAGGAAGATGTGCCTTCAGGATTCATCGCTTCGGATGAACCCCACTCACAGAGTCAACCAGAGGGTCTGCAGAAGAAAAATTCCTTGAATGGATTGGAAGAACTGAAACGCAAAGAATCCCTCATACAGGAGATACAGACAATCCGCCGATCTATAGAAGCACTAAAATCAGAGACACCCGTGTCGTCGTCTCCGAGTACATCGCGCCACCCGTCTATCGCCTCACGACGCACATTGAGCATTGATGCAGGGAGTGCTCTCCTTCCAATTCCCAGTCACCTTCGACCTCCAAGAGAGACTAATCCTCGTGCACGGGCGCATTCGATCGAGCTTTCATCTTTAGGATACCTACCTCCTCCTGGCGATACCGTGTCTCGCCCTACTAGCGTACCTCGCGACGAAGAATGGGACGCCTATCTTCATGAGCGGAAGCTCTTGCAACCCCCGTCAGGCATCACGCCTCCTATATCTACAACTCCTGCCGCAACCGCACCCCGGTTGCCGATCTCACCAGCAGTCTCCGAAGCACTGAACAAGCGGAAGCAGCGGGAAAGTGCCCTGGCTTTTGGTGACCAACATAGCAGTGACTCCTCTGAAGATGTACCATTAGCACAACTAGCTAAGCATAAACGTGACTCTTCGGGTGGCAACATCCCTGTCACTATCCTTCCCCCCAAAAAGCCCACTGCTGTCCTGTTGCCCACGTCACAACGTCCAGGCCATACGCGGACACGCACTTTTGAGGAACTGAATGAACGGCATCGGGAGAAAATGCGAGATCTTCAGGCACCATTGACTCAAGCGGAGAAGGAGGAAGCAGACATCATGGCTGCGCGCCAACGCTGGGAGCGCAACAAAGCCGCAGAAAAAGAAGCTTTCAAACGAAGACAGGCGGACAAAAATGCACAGTATGAGAAGGAACGTCGCAAACGGCCTGAAGACGACGGAGATAGAAAGGGACAAAAGCCGGTGACACGAATGGAAGGCCGGCGCCATTCGCGTTCAGTGAGTCATGACCGACTTGGGCGAACCGGATCGTCATCAAAACGCTTGTCGACTCTAAAGGTTGAAGACTGGCAGAGGTATCAGGAAGCAGAAGCAAACCACCGGGCCGAGGCGACGACCAGCAGTGGATCAGGTTCAAAGCGTGATTCACGACCTTTGTTGTCGCAGAGCACAGGTGTACCTTTTCCTGAGGGCAGGAAGCGCAGCCAGCGTATGAGCCACGATCCTCTGAGTTGAAGAGACAGGGATTGGAAAGACTTTTTATGTACATTGATACCTACCTACATATTGCATGTGCGGGACACTTCTTCCCGCACCTATGGACTGCCACCGTCGGCCATGTCTTGGAGACGTTTATTACATTTCTTGTATTCTTGCACATATACTATGTATGACATGTACGTTACTCGACGACACAGCTTTTAATATATTTACAGTCCCGAGTCGGCCTGCTGACATCATACGGAAGTAAACTGTTAAACGTCTTCAAAAGGCACTCCATTAATTAGCGTTCATGATGATGACTCTTCTACCAAGGTCCAAGTCAGCGCCCAACGGAGTGCCCGCGCTGATGCCCACACCATTGGTGCGGGCGTCGTCGTTCCATACGATTGGAGAAGTTATAAAGGGTGTCAAAAGCGAGAGATTAGTCGAGCACGGAGAAGAAGAGGATCAAGACGCCTTCAACTTGTCTGGATTCTTCCCCAAAGAGAAGCAGTGGGGCTGGATGGTGGTGGAGGCAGATGGAGGTGTGAAGACGGGAAGCTTATTCGGAGTATCAGACCAAATGATACAAGAAGCGATAAAGGGCGAGGATAAATTGGGGGTACTGTCATTGGGTAAGAGTCACTTGCAACACGGGGAGAAGTTGATGATCATGTGGCTAGGTGAAATGCTGAAAACGCTGAGTGGCACCAGGGACGACGAGGATTCAGAGGGTCTTGGACGCAATAAGTGTGTGGACGAGAGACCAGGATATCGAGAGGACTGGACGGGGCACGCTGCGAGGCTCGACGACGCCGGTGGCGTTGACGAGAACTTCCGCATTTGGGGTACTGATCACGGCAACAGCCGGGACACAAAAGTCCCACAGGTTGGTTGAGTTCTCGTGAGACCTTTTCCCGCCGCCGCTCTCACGCCCACTCTCACGCTCAGAATGTCGCGCTCTCAGGATCCTTTCTACATTGACCACCACCTTAACATGGCCCAGCCAGATCCTGGCGAGCCAAATCAGCCGCCGTCACCCGACCCAGTACAGCCTGCAGTAACTTTACCTGTAATACCCTCCTTATTATCCTCATAAAATGTAATGAATACGAGAACGCGCTATAGGTACCCAATAAGCAGCCCGAGTCTACCTCACCAGACGTAAATTCAAACCGTTCTCCATCACCAACTATCGTCACAACCGACCCAAACGCCTCCCTCCAGTCTATCCTTGCCGCTACAAAGAACGACTCGTCTTCGAATGGCCAGCCATGGACGCCTCTTTCCGATGGGGGATCTCTTGCCGTCTCTCAAGTCCGTTGTCCGTTGCTCATCAATCTGTGTACTGATCCCTCCATTTTGAAGGTAGCTTCTGGAAAGCGCAAGTTGGACGAACCTGGTCAGGAAGATCCCCACACCAAGATTCGACGCATCGTCCGCGACCATATAACTCATGACCCCACTCGTGTCATGCCGATGACCACCGTCATCTGCCTCCATGCTGCTGTTGCGCAAAAATCATATGGCACGGAAAAACGATTCCTCTGTCCACCACCCGTCGTTCATATTGAAGGTCCTGTATGGCATCTACGTTCCCAGCAGCTTTCTATGGCTGTCGTGTCCGAAAGTGGAGAGCGTTCTTTTGAGCAAAAAGCACCCCTGGACAATAACATGACAGCGAGTTTTAAATTTTTACACGTAACTGGAACTGCCAAAGCGAAGAGTTTCCAACTTTCTCTTGATATTGCCGAGCCTCCTCCGCCATCGCTAACACCTGAGGGTGCTGAGGTCCCTTCCGGTCGTGTATGGGCCGCGTTTGATTCTGCACCTGTGACAATTATATCTAAACCGTCTAAAAAAACGGCCAAGACGCGTAACATTTCGTCATGTATCCTGGCGGGGGGGCCGGTGTCCTTGTTCAACCGCATCAATTCCCAGACTGTTCGCACCAAATATATGACCATCGATCATGCTCAACTTTGTGCCAGTAATGTCGCGTGGTCTGCCTTCAACGTCAATGTTGTCAGTCGTCCAACGGAGGCGGCTCCTGTCGGTGTGTTGTCATGTGATGAGAAACTTGGACGCGTACAACTCACACACTCCTCTTTTTTTTCTCAGGCGCAGGGCCTCAGCCCGTAACTTATGGATGTGAAATCGTTCTTTCCGATACACATTCAGGAATCTCGACATCGCCTCTGATCATCCGCAAAGTTGACAAAGGAAGAGTCTCTGCCGATGATGGTGGTCCCGTGAGCCAAATGCAAAAGATTGCCCTTCAACGCGTGAACCCCGATGGATCGAGGCATTATCTATCTGCAGCGGGACCGTTGCCCGGTACTCCGGGCGTTGCAGCGCCACCGGCGCCTGGGATATCGTCTCAGAGTGGAACTCATCCACTTCTCTTCTCATCCCCTCGAATACGGGAGGAAGTGAAGGATAACGTTCGTATCATCTCCGATGAGGTTGATGACTACCTTTGCTGGACAATTGTTGGTATATGTAAGTATCTTGTTGGTTGCCACCTGTTTGTATCTCACATTGTTGTAGCCAAATTTCAATACACGTTCTTTGACGCGTTTGGGCAAAATAACAAAGTACCGGAAATGCCAATAACACCATTCCCAACCCTTTTCACCGCTCCCCTATACCGGCAAGCTCACAATACTATCGAGTTGACGGTGTCAAATTTCTTCTATGAAGATCCCAAAACGAGGATGTCGACGCCACTAGATGTTTATCTTGGGAATCTCGGACCTCTTCGACATCGCATCTATCAGCCAGCAACGGCACCAGGACCTCTAACCACGGTTTCTCCGTTTGTGCAGACTCTGCCTGGAGGTCCACAAGATGGCGCACCTGTTGAATCAGGGGGAAGTGCTTCACCAACACTTGGTGGGCCTCGCTTCATGCCGTCTCCGCTACATACAATAGTCATTGTGGAGCTGCCCACCATCGAGGCAGTCATCAAAGCACTCGAACAAGACGCTCTGCCCCCTCATCAGGAGAGCGGAGCGAGCGAACATCCCTCGCCGAGAACTGATGGCTCGGCACCAGAGGTCCGAAACGGGCCAGCGCAGCCGCCAATATCTATTGCCGGACGAAGTCTTCCACTGTTATTCATTCGCGCATCTGACGGGGTAGGCTATCATTCAGGACGAACGATTACCTGTGACCCCGTGTATTCACCACTTGACCTGCAAAATATGGTCGGGAACGCGCCGGTGGGGGCAGGTCTCGACGCAGGTACGTGGATGGCGGCAGCGCAAGCGGCGCAGGCTGCAGTCGCGGAGAATGGGATGGGGGCCTGGCAGCTTCGAGTGATGTAATTCGGTAGTATAGCAACTTGGTTTTCGCTTCAGTGACGTCACGGAACGTGACACGATCGAACGTTCCATCGATAAGCGCGTCAATCAAACTTGCTTGGCCAGAAAGTGTCCTTGTCTCTCTCAATCTTTGACCATCATGTATCCCTCCGACGAAGGAATCCGTTCTCAGCTCGAGTGGAACTCCACTCTCAATCCTGCCTATGCCCCCGTCCCCACCCAGAAGACCAAGTTCATGCGAAAGGCCTGTCCTTTGTCATTGTCTTATTTCTCCCAAATTGACAATTCCAACAGACGTCCATTATTGCCACAATCGGTATTGTCGTTGACTATACGCAACGAGTATCTGTCTCATCTCCGTCTTAAGGGCCCAAAGTCAACACAGTCGAAAAACTTGCTGAACTTCGCCTCGCTGGTGTCAATGTTGGTGAGCAGCCTCAATGTATCATGATTGAATTGCAGCTGAAACAAGTCCATCAGTGCGCATGAATTTCTCTCACGGCTCATACGAGTACCATCAAAGTGTCATTGACAACACCAGGAAAATGGTCGCAGGTGTGATATATAGCTTTTGGCGCTCGCGTCAAACCACTTGTTAAAAGCTTTCTCAGCCGATCCCACTGGCCGTCCTGTTGCAATCGCTCTTGATACAGTGCGTCTTTGTCGTCCTTGGGGTCCCGTCTTAACTTAATGTGTCTACGATTAACAGAAAGGTCCCGAGATACGTACAGGTCTGACGAGAGACGGTGTTGACGTGAGTTTGATGGCCATTCGAAGGGTAAACTCAATGTTGACACATGAGATCTTAGTATCCTGTTACTCCCGGGCATGAGTTCGTCATCTCCACTGATCCCAAGTACAGTGAAGTCTGCGACGACAAGGTTGTCTTTGTTGATTATGTATGTATTTGCTCCGCCTTTCCTTCTCCTGTATTCACACCGGCTCCACAGAAAAATCTGCCCAAGGTGACTGCTCCTGGAAAACTCATTTACGTTGACGATGGTCGGCCAAAACTCTTCGTGATTAATCTCAGCTGACCTTGGTCCATAGGTATCTTGTCTCTCCTCGTCCTTTCAATTGACGGAACCAATGTCCATGTCCGCACTCTGAACAGCGGTAATATTTCTTCACGCAAGGGTGTCAATCTTCCAAAGACAGACGTTGATCTTCCTGCTCTGTCTGAGAAGGACAAGAAAGACTTGGAATTTGGCGTCAAGAACGGCGTTGACATGATTTTTGCATCGTTCATCCGTCGCGGCCAAGATATTCGCGACATTCGGACTGTGCTCGGCTCCGATGGCGCAAACATCAAAATCATTGCCAAGGTCGAAAACGAGCAAGGTGTTCAAAACTTTGACGAGATCTTGAAGGAAACCGATGGTGTCATGGTGGCCCGTGGTGATCTGGGTATCGAGATCCCCGCGTCGCAGGTTTTCTTGGCTCAAAAAATGATGATTGCCAAGTGTAACATCGTTGGCAAGCCTGTCATCGTCGCGACTCAGATGCTCGAGGTATGTTGTATGCTCATTTATATCTCATACAGTATTCATGGTATTGCGTCTTCTGATCTAGTCTATGACGGTAATTCTGTTTTCACACCACTATGACCCATTTTTAATTCTTTACAGTACAATCCTAGGCCTACACGTGCTGAAGTTAGCGACGTCGCCAATGCTGTCTTAGATGGTGCCGACTGTGTCATGCTGTCCGGTGAAACTGCCAAGGGCTCGTACCCGATTCAATCAGGTACGCATTGTGTCTACGTTCATTTCCTATACTCAATGACAACTTCTAGTCTTGATGATGGCCGAGACCTGTCTACTCGCAGAGTCTGCCATCTGCTACCCGCCCCTTTACGATGAACTCAGGTCCATTCAGACGCGTCCCACGGAGACTCCTGAGACCGTCGCCATTGCTTCGGTGGCAGCTGCTTCTGAGCAGAACGCGAGTGCTATCCTTGTTCTCTCTACCAGTGGTAACACCGCCCGTCTCATCTCCAAATATCGTCCACGGGTCCCTATTTTGACTGGTGAGGCGTCTTGTTAGAGCATTTCGGTTCAGGTCTGATGATAGTGCAGTCACCCGTAACGAACAAACTGCTCGTCAAATTCACCTCCACCGTGGCTGTTATCCTTTCTGGTATCCCGAGCCTAGAGGCATTCAAACCCACCAGTGGCAAACGGATGTGAGTGTAGAGTTTGTTCGCGACTTCGTAATCGCTGATCATAGTTTTCCAGGTTGACAACCGCATTCGGTTTGGTCTCCGCAATGCCCTTGCGTTGGGTGTCATCACTCCTGGCTCGACAATCATTGCTGTCCAGGGCTGGAAGGGTGGCCTCGGCCACACCAACACCCTGCGTATCTTAACTGTGCCCACAGATCCAGCTGACCTAGAGCTGCAGTCTCTGCAGGGATTGGGAACCAAGTAACTATCCACTAACCAAAGAATTATAGCCCTGTTTTCAGATGAAGTGTACTTGCTAGAAGCTGTATGGAGATGATACTGTCGATGTTGATGAATATGCATATGCTTTGATGTATGTACTTGTAGCTGTACATAAATATAGATTTTAGCGTTGTAACATTATCGAATTAACCGGACCGACTCGTCATGCCTTTGGAATATTTCACTCGTTTTCGCCCCCCCAACTACCTTCCTTCTGTCGTCGAGGAAAAGTATGGACGCCGCCATCATCGTGCGCCTTGGTTCCTACCCCTTGTGCTCCCAATACCGGGTGTCCGCACCCGACGGCTGCGTATTTTCTACCCCAACCTCGGACGCCTTCACTCTTCTATTGCAGCACGCTTTGGCCACAGACTAGGCTCTGCAATACTGCTCTTTGTCTTCCTTCTACTCGTATTTGTCACCTTTGCATTCACAAAGAGATTCGGCACGCGGTCAAAGAAATGGCCACGTCCCTTCACTGGCGATCCACCAACCCTTATTTTCGAACGTGAAGACCTCCAACGAATATGGCAATGGGAAATATCCAGCGGCCACTACCCCAGTAGACGGTCGAGTAAATTAATGGTCTCTTTACAAATGCAGCATCCTCACAGTTGTCTATAGTACCAGAAGATATTGGTTTTCATACGTTTCCACGTAATCCCGCTATACCGGCGGCATCTACCGTATCGCGTGGTCCACTAGGCTTTGTCAATTCAACACGAGGAGTTGGACCCAACCGCACATATGTGACGTTCAAGCACAAGCCTGGAAATACGGCGTATCCTCCACGACCAGTGCCTGGGAGTGTAGCGGATTTGGATATCATCATGGACAAGTGTGATTTTTCTACTAAAAAGGTGCGTTGTTCCCGCACGCGTCACATTGTGTTGCTCATAATACGTCAGTATGTGCGCGACTGCTTGGAAGTCCTTAGGGTCGGCGGTGGTTTGGACACTGGAAACAGACTCAAAAGAGGGTCGCTAGACGACTGGAAATATATCTACATTGAAGAGGCAGACGTTGGTCAGCCTATGCTTGCAAACGAACCAGCGTTCACCCACACCAGTGTCAAAGTCGATGACAACCGAGAGTCAAATAATGTCGGCACAAATAATATGGAGAAGCCGCCTATCTCACTTCCGCCGGTTCTACAGCATCGACCCTATGCTACACTATCCGAACCCTGCGACCCAGATAATCCCCGCTTGTTCCATATGTTCTGGACTGGCCCGTTTACCGACAAGCCCTACACCGCTCTTCTCTCCTTCCTATATACTCAAAATACTGGATTGCACCTGCAAACTCCAGACAAATCTATCTGTCGTCCGCAGTTTTGGATGTGGATCAATCCCGGCCCAGCAGCAGCAGTTCCAAATCCTTCGGCTCTGCACGATATGTACAGTGAACTCGAAAAAAATCCTTGGGCCTCCCCTTTCCTTCATCGAAGATTCAAGGGAGTAATTACCTTCAGATTATGGAATACCACAGAACAACTGGATGGTGTTCCGGAACTGAAGGATGAATGGCGGAAACGTGATCTCTTTAATTCTGGTGGAAATATCGTCGCTGTTCCACAACAGGATGCCAAACAGGCCGAATCCGATGACCTCCTCAATCGAGCAGGCTCAAAATCATCCTCAACGTATGATCGTATGTCGGTCATTCTCTCTGACATGGCGCGCTTCGTCTTGTGCCATCGCTTTGGAGGCACATATCTCGACGCTGATACAATATTCTTACGGGACTGGGAAGAGCTGTGGGGTTGGAAAGGTGCTTTTGCATATCGGTGGTCCCGACTGCCAAAATACAATACCGCCGTACTTCACATGAATAAGGATTCGGCGTTGGGCACTTTCCTCTTCCGGACAGCTCTAAAGAACGATTTAGACTTCCATCCCATGACTATTTCACGATATACGCAAGATGCCCATCTAGAAGAGCTCCTTCTTCGACTTCCCGATGCTTTGTTTGATTCTGCATGGCTTAACACTGAAAATTACCAACGAGATCGACCTCCACAGCCATATTTTACTGAGTGGGTTTCGAAATGATCATCCCTCATTCTCGCTAAACTTTCTCTAGCTTTGCACATTTCTTTGAAACACCCAAGGTCAACAGTGCCGCACCTGAAGCCATGGGTATCGACGGTTTCTTCAAGGGCGCCTACTCGTATCACTTCCACAACTTCTGGTAAGAAACTCTTGGGCAGCTCCTCGTCTTGCTCTAAACAAGTCGTATAGGTGGAAGCCGTTTGATCCTCAGAGGAATTGGCCTGACTTGGGTGAACGGTTTATCGAGGGTGAACGACGAGCACGGAACACTAACGAGACAACATTGATTGATATGCCTGATTATGGTGATCTTAACTGGGCGACGGTCTTGAAAAGAACGTTTGAAGCGTATATTCGTGGGGAGCGACCAAATATGTACGGGGAGTGGCTTCAATGGTAATTGGATACAAAAATTGCCCGAATTATATTTTGGACAGAGCAATGAGATAGCTTTAGAAATACTTAGATTGTCGTGTGCACACTCCTTCCGCATCCATCATTGTACCACTGCAATTAGATCCCAATGCAAATGTTCAAGACATGTTTACATCCTATGCTTGCTTTATCTTAGCTTGAGCGCCGTTGACCGAAGCTTTCAAAGTGGCAATAACTTCCTCTGCATTGGCAGCGTTGAAAATGGCAGTTCCCGCGACAATAACGTTACTTCCTAGAAGTTGCATTTTGAACAATGGTCTTCATAAGATAGCGGATAACCAGCATACCTGCTTCGGCACATAAGTCGACCGTCTTGGGCCCCACTCCACCGTCAACTTCAATGTCTTTGTTTGGGAAGCGAGCGCGAAGCTCCGCAACCTTGGGAACGCATCTTTCAATAAATTTCTGTCCACCGCGACCTAGTTTGGGTGTCGAAACAGATAGATCTAAGGAAGTAAGGGGCCAATTACCTGGGTACACTGTCATGACGAGGAGCATATCAGCTGCTTCTCCAATTACATCCGTAATCGCAGTAGATGGGGTGTCAGGAGAGATAGCTACGCCCGCCTTCATGTTTCGCTTGTGAATAGCATTGATCAGGGATACAGCATCGCCTGTGCGTGTATCAAAATCCTTTCTATGCCTGAACAGGTGAAACCCTTACTCGTAGCCTCAATGTGAAAGCAGTAAAGCGCACCGCCTGCGTCAGCAATATCATCGACCCACTTCAACAGTAGCGATGAGCATCGGTTTGACTGGGACGAAAGCGCGTTACTTTTTCAGGTTGGGCAACCATCATATGGCAGTCCATGAATATTCCTGGTACTCCTTTGGAGACACACGACAGAATCGGTGCGCCTGAGACAGATGGTTACGAACAGTTAAAATTATACTTGCGGATAGTACCCATAGTGATGTTCGGAACAAAATGTCTATCGTCTGAGTGAGTATCTGGAAATCAGTCCAAGGGTGGGATATCTTACCCATCCATGACATCTACGCGAGCTTCAGTGGTACAGAACGGAAGCAGGATAGGGAACTAACCCATATGAAGCCATTCGGCACCACCTTTGATCATACGCTTGCATTCCGCAGTCAAGTTGCCAAAGTCTGAGGCCAGAACGGAAGGCGAGATAATGGCTCGAGGCATTTGGGATGTAGATCACGTGGTGAAAGAGGCTGTTGTGGTCGCAGTTGGCACTGGTGAGCAGGCACTGTTATGGTTAACCGTGAGCGCTTGAGCACTGCCGTCGAGTTCCATAAAACCGGCCACACTCCTTTGTTTCTTTCCTTACCTTTCGTTCTTTTGGCCCTGTCTTACTACTATGTTCGCTAAGACTGTTGTGCTTTATTGCTTTGCTGCTTTCTCCGCTGTTGCCTACGGCGCTCCTGAGCCTGTTGAACGACGCCAAGGTATGTCACTTGAAGAAACACAGAACCTTCGCGTGTTGACTCTATTTAGTTGGCAGCGCCATCGACTCCATAACATCCGCTGCAGGATCAGCAATAACAGGTGGAGGTAGGACTCGAAGTGCTTATTTTCGCCGTGTGCAGCTGAAATGGCCCATGCAGGTATAGTTAGCGAAGTTGACAGTATCGCAAGCGGCGTCTTTAAAACTGTCACCTGTGTGTCCTCTTTTGTCGGTGTATCGTACTCTACTGAATCTGTTCCTTCTTAGCCGTCGGCGGAGAAGCCTTGACGGTAGTGACCAGTTTAGGTGGTGAAGCCATCACACTTGCAACCGACGCTGGTGGAGTTGCAACGAGTTTTGCAGGATCTATTTTTTCCGTTGCTACAGGAGCAGTAGGGTCGGCGTTTTCCGTTGCGACAGAGTCAGCAGTTTCCGCTGCTACTGGAGCCGCAGAGTCTGTGGTTTCCGCTGCTACAGGAGCAGCAGAGTCTGTGGTTTCCGCTGCTACAGGAGCAGCAGGGTCTGCGGTTTCTGCTGCTACAGGAGCAGCAGAGTCTATAGTTTCTCAAGCCCTAAACAACGCCGCCGTTAGTACCTTCTCTTTCGGCTTCACTTTTGCGCATGCGGTGGGCTTCATGACGGTTGTGGGTTGTGCACTTGTGGGTGCCATGATCACTCTCTGATTCAGCACGAGTCTGCGCTGATCTTCCACTCATACTGGCGATCCTCCTTATGCTATGTGTATAGACGTATCTATAAATTAATGTGAACTGATTCTAACGCGGGCTACAGCGGGTCATCGATCATCTCGCGTAGTTGTGTGTCCATCATGAAATCAGCTTTTGATCTATCCTTTGACCGTAGTGGAGCAACCGTATCATGTCTTTAAATAGAGCGAACAGACTATGCCCCTTTGCTCTGGTTAGCCACCCTCTGCAAGATCCATATACAATGAAAGTCCTTGTTTTGCTGTTGACGGCATTACTATCAACTCATATATCTGCACTCCCAACGCCGAGGACACTTCAATTGCAGTATCTGAGACGAGATGAAAATAGTACGGTTTCCCTCACAAATCTTTGGCCAACATTTGTTTGCTGAATCTGAATAGGTACTCTTTTAAATGTCTATCGTCTGGGTAAGTATCGGGAAAACAGTCCAAGGGTGGGATAGATTACCCATCCATGACATCTACGCGAGCCTCAGTGGTACAGAACAGAAGCAGGATAAGGAACTGTTGACTTCTGGTCATCACGCGTTTTTGCGTACATCAACCGTTGGAGTTTCTTCTCAAGCCTCAGTTGCTTTTGTCCCTTCACGACACGCACTGAGGCTGTGAGTCTTTCCTTGTTTTCCTGTCCGCATCTAGACCTAGTACTCACGTAGTCGTAGCCTCACGTTTCCTCGTGTTTTTCTAGGTACAAAATACAGTTGTTTTTTGTCCCTTCACGACACGCACTGAGGCTCCTTACGTTTCCTCGTGTTTTTCTAGGTCTAGGTTCATCAGGAACTAACCCATATGGAGCCATTCGGCGCCACCTTTGGTCATACGCTTGCATTCCGCAGTCAAGTTGCCAAAGTCTGAGGCCAAGACGGAATGCGAGATAATGGCTCGAGGCATTAGGATGTAGATCACGTGGTGAAAGAGGCTGTGTCCGCAGGTGGGCAAGGGCACTATTCGGCTTATCCGTGAGCACTGCTTCGAGTTCCCATAAAACCGACCACACTCTCTTACTTGCTTCCTTACCTTTCGTTCTTTTGTCCCCGCCTTACTGCTATGTTCGCTAAGACCGTTGTGCTTTATTGCTTTGCTGCTTTCTCCGCTGTTGCCTACGGCGCTCCTGAGCCTGTTGAAAGACGCCAAGGTATGTCACTTAAAGAAATACAGAACATCGCTCGTTGATCCTATTCTAGTTGGCAGTGCCTTTGATTCCGCAACATCCGCTGCAGGATCAGTAGCCACGGGTGTAGGTAGGATCCAAAGTGCTTATTTTTGCCGTGTGCAGCTGAAATGGCCCATGCAGTTGCTTCTGTATTCAGTGACGCTACTGCAGGCGCAGCTAGTGTATTCAGCGACATTACTTCAGTCGGAGGGAATGTTGTAAGCGACATTACTTCAGTCGGAGGGAATGTTGTCAGCGACGCTACTTCAATCGGAGAGCATGTTTTCAGCGATGCTACTCAAATTGCAGATGGCGTCTTCGAAACTGTTACATGTGTGTCCTCTTTCTTCGGTGTATTGCACTCTATTAAATGTTATCTTTTTAGCCGTTGGCGGAGATGCCTTCACAATAGTGACCAGTGTCGGTGGTGGAGCCATCACACTTGCAGCCGGCGCTGGTGCAGTAGCAACAAGTTTTGCAGGACACCTTTTCTCCGTCGCTCCAGGAGCAGTAGGGTCTGCGGTTTCCGTTGCTACAGGAGCAGTAGGGTCTGCGGCCTCTCAGGCCCAAGCCACCCACACTAATGTCGCCGTTAGTACCTACTCTTTCGGCTTGACCTCTGCGCATGCGGTGGGCTTTATGACTGTTCTGAGCGGTGCCATTGTGGGTGCCATGATTACTCTCTGATTCAGCATGACTTTTGCGCCGATCTTCCACCATTACTTACTGGCAATCCCTCTCATGTTATGTGTATAGACCTATCCCATAAAATAATGCGACCTGATTCTAACGCGGGCTACAGCGGGTCATCGATCGCACCGCGATGTTGTGTGGCCATCATGAAATTAACTTTTGATCTGTCTCTTGACCGCAGTGGAGCAACCGTATCATGTCTTTAAATACAGGTTGCGAACAGAATATGCCCCTTTGCTCTGGTTAGCCACCCTCTACAGGATTCATATACAATGAAGGTTTTTGTTTTGCTGTGGACGGCATTACTATCAACTCTTATATTTGCACTCCCAACGCCGAGGACACTTCAATTGCAGTATCTGAGACGAGATGAAAATAGTACGGTTTCCCCCACAAATCTTTGGCCAACATTCGTTTGCTGAATTTGAATAGGTACTCTTCTTGAATTGATTGCACAGTACAAGCAAGTCAAGCTTCAAGCGGACAAAGGTAATATATTTGACGTCTCTACGGGAATAACTATTTAATTTTACTATGTACAGCGGAGCAGATAAAACATATACTTTTGACGGAAGCACAAAGCAAGAAACTTGAAAGTGAGACAATCGGCCCAGGATGATAGCAATTTTTGCTGAATTTTTGGTCGCAACGACAGTCGAGAAGAACATTGGCCTTATAAATGACTCGATAGTATCTCACTCAAGCTCACTCCCTGCTGCAAAGACGGTGTACAGTCTTGTAGCTGAGACCTACACCATCCTCACAGCAGCAGGTTCAGCCGTTGTTTTCGCGAACCAAGGAACGACCAGGACTGTCCCTTTAAACCCATCTTCGACTATGGCGCTTTCATCATCTGAATCGGTCGTTACAAGTAGCCCTAATGTGTTGACAGTCTCACCGACATCAACAGGCTTTGCGACGCCATCTTATTCTTCTCCTCCATCAAAGCCTGTCCCATTGACCTCGTCGTTAGTCTTCTTGAGCCCTGGAGTGCCGACAACCTCATCACTGATACCTACGACGTCTATGGCTCAGCTGAATACCGTTCAGGCTCAAAGCAGTTCAGCAACAGGGCTAGCGTCGCAGGGGAGTGCGTCAACTGCGGTAAAGATAAGTGGCGTTCCTGTAACTGTCCTCATAGCTACAGGGTCAGCTATTGTTCTTGCTCCTCAAGGGTTAACTAGTACCATGAACATTGCTTCATCATCCTCGCAACCCCCCGGGTCTGGTTAAGCGTTGGGCTTTATACCGGAGAACTTCTCTCATTTATAACAAAAAGGTTTCACATGCACTCTTGCTATTGTCAAAATCTATTCGGACAGTGATTCCCGAGGGATTTCCGACGGGTTCAACTTCGAAGATTTACTATTTTCCTGAATAATTTAGATAGATAGATACAAGCACAATGGGTATGCAGAGATAAAAATAAAGAGGAGGAGGGGGAACTAGTTAACTTCAAGTATGACTTCCTCCGCTCGGAGAAGAAAGCGCTTTACTTTCCTCTCTGTTAAACGATAGACTTGATGCAGAGCTCTGCGTACAACATTGTAAGCCACCATAACGTCCATAGAAAAGAGAGCACAAACTTCGCCGCGCCTGCGAGTATGAGAGCAACAATAAGCAAAGCTGCTATATCACTAGACTGATCTCTCCTGCTGCGGCCGCTCCTCCTACGTGCCAAGAACTGCAGAGGTCCGATCAAGGGCGCTGACAACAGCATGTAAACCAGAGATCCTGCTCCGACCATTGGTAGACCCAGGACGAAGCGCCGAATGAAACTCATGAGGAAGCCCCGTGGTTTGGCTGGACGGGGGACGCTGCCTGGACCAGGTCGAGCTCGCATGGGTCGATCGTCAAAAAGCCCCACAAGGTCCTGATCTTGTAGTATTCGCAGTGCAGCTGCGATAAGGTCCTGTATGAGGCCGAGAGGGGAAACAAAAACGACGGACGTGGAGAAAAAGTAAGTCGTAGGTGAGGGCTCTTCGAACCAAGACATGAAGAATGTAGTGACGAAAGACGCAAGCATAACAATGACAGTGAATATTATAGTGGATAAAGCCCCAACAATGACTTGAAAGAGAGAAGTTATGATGCTTAGCAGACACGAGACATCTGGTACACTTACTCGGGTTGGTTGCAATGCCGACGACCTTGGTACGAGCGAAGCGATAATGGTAATGACATTGTGGGCAGGCAAAGAAGGCACTTTTCGAAGCTGAGGTGTTCCTCCATGTGTGGAGACACTTGATGTGGACATACTGGGAGCTGAACTTTCAGACCTGGGACAGACAGCGAACGTGCATGCCTACGCTGATCGAGCCTTTACAGAGACAGGGTCGAATGAGACGGCCAAGAGAAGACTCAGCAGCAGCGCCGTCGAGACAGATGCGGCATTGCTTCTCGTCTTGAGGGATATCTTCGTCCGGCATGCGGATGGTCAAGCTTCAAGCTTCAAGATTTACTAAGTGACACAGCATCTCAGTGACACGCACATCTCCTCCGGCCTCTATCTTATTTCCCGTCACTTCACCAAAACGAATGACGGACCAGCCGTCAAAAGAGGGCCATCTCAGGATTGTTGGCGCCTTTGCAGGTATAGGCAGTGGTTAGTGACTCAAGCTTCCCGAAACTCGTCCATCGCGTAGACTCAAGGGTTTTGATAAGGGCTGACCAAAGTAAACCCTCGTCTCCCACAGCTCAACTCGATCTGAACATTACTTTCATCACAGGTCGCAGTCGGGCATGGGTAAGAACTAGTTCAATATTATGGTGAGCTCAGACTGTATAATTAATATTTGTGTCCAATAAGTCCGCTTTCGTAGCCTAGGATCTGCCTTAGGTTGAAAAACCAGGTTCGATACTATTAAGACACGTATGCAATGTTCTCCTTCAGGAACTTATGGCGGGGCCCTCGATGTCCTTGTCAAAATAGTAAGGAACGAGGTATGGGGTGACTCGTTGCAGAGTTTTCGTTGATTCGTATACAGCTCAACTAAGGGGGCACTCGCTCTCTATAAAGGGGCCACCCCGCCTGCTGTGGGTTGGGCTGCGATTGACTCTCTTCTGCTCGGTTCATTACACAATTATCGACTCTTTCTCGTTCGGCATGGAATTACGGAGACTACACCGATTACTGGAGTTCCTCGTCTCACCTTGCTTGGACACGGCATCGCTGGCCTTTTTGCTGGATGGACAAGGTAAAGGCCATCTTGTTAGCGCAAATCAGAACCTGATCGGATAAATCTAGCACTTTAATCGCCACGCCGGTGGAGCTGCTGAAAGGTTTCTATATATTTGACTGGTCCTCTGCTGAACCTTCTCAAGCGACCTGATTGTATGTAGTGAAGCTCCAACTGCAATCTCAAAGATCAGTGGCCGAACGTCAATTCAAGGGACCTATAGATTGTGCGCGCCAAATCATTCGCGCACAAGGCTTCTTTGGTATGTGGTCAGGGTTTACGGGCAGTCTTGCGTTTCGCAGCAATTTCTTTTGGATGTTCTTGTCCTTTGAGGTGAGTCGTGGTCCCCATGCATAATCTTCGTCTACTATATTCGATTCATCTTTCGTATGATAGGCCTTCATGCGGGGCTTTTCACGACTAGTAGGAACGCCTTACGAGGTGATTTACACCACCTGCAAATTGATTTATTTTTCGTTTAACATAAATATCTCAAGATAAGCACAGGCGCAGCGAATTTCATTTCTGGCGGCCTGGGTGCCTTTGCTTTCTGGGGTATGGCAATTCCTGCTGACAACGTCAAAAAGTAACCCTCCATTTCCAACTTTTATCACGTGTTGAGTTTCTTGATTTGGCAGCCGAATGATGTCCCACCCTATTCCTCATCCAAATTCACAGACGTCGATGTCGCTCACCAGAGGTCCATCGTTCATCCTAACGGCTCGCCATATCTACTCCTCTCATGGTATTCCCGGTTTTTTCCGTGGCTTAGGGCCCTGCCTGTTACGTGCATTTCCTGTAAATGCCTGTGCGTTCTTCGTTTATGAAGGAACAATGAGGATTCTAGGAGCGGAGAAGGTATTCTATTCTGTTATATCCTAACTTCAACTTCGCTCAAAAGATTCGTGTATGAATAGACTCGCCACTAGCCATTGTATGGTAAATTATTTAGATTACGGTAGAATATCTTTAGAACTGTCACATTGTCATATCACCGATCGTCCGCTCAAAACCTTATTTTGGAAGATTATATACTAAATGGAGTGTTATGGTTCTTGATATTACGTATGTACTAAAGAGATATACATGGTAATGAACTACTTAGGCCAATATTCATTACAGACACTATTAATTATAGTTACTCCGAGTGGCTGTATTACATGATGAAGAACGGTAAAAAGAAGACTATAGTAAAGAGAAAGGGAAAAAAGTGTGTACAATGGAGGGGTCGTATCAGACAAGATAACAATCTACATTCACCCATAGCATCTAGAAAACGTACTGGGGGGAAGGCTGCACGGCCAATTACTCTTTGCAATTGCACTTTCCCAGTTCTCGGCATCTGACCGATAGAGGTCCATCGCAACTCTGGCATTTTCAACCTAAAACGTTCAATCAGGTTGACACAAATGCCACTGCAAATGACCTGCACGAACTGGATGATGGGGGCCTTCTTGACAGCGTCGGCACATGAGCTGCCATGCTAACGTTTGCAGGCCAATGACTTGATGTGGAGAGCGTAATGCATTTCTAAAAGGCTAACGTTGTAAGTCAGGATCTCGGGTGGCGTAGCCGCATACAAAGGGACATGCATACTTTATACAGTGCGACGTCTCTTGTGTTCACAGCCAGATGAGGTATTCCGAGGACTATGCTCAGGAAGATGTCGTCTTTGTGGGTACAAAATAATCAGTCTCCTTACCCGAGAGGTCGTTCCATGTGCTGTGCCCCACAAGGATCTTCTTATCAAGAAGCTGGGAGACGTATTGCTGGACCGCGTGGAACGGCCAAGTATTCCCTACATGAAGTAGACTGAGTGCACCCTCGTACATCAAATTGCAGGGGCGAACCTGGAGTAAAGTCTTCCGCGGTAATTCCTGTCATCGCAGTCCGATAGTCAGTCACCTTGAGATAAGTCAGTCTTATCGAGAGAAAGACCAAGACAGAATCCTACCGGCACGGTCGGAAGAACGTATTTGTCGAAGATGATTCTCCCTCTATAGTCAACAAGGACAGCTCGTCTGGAAGAAGAATTGATACTTCTACTTTCAGAGGATACAAAAATTTGCAGCCTTACGCAAGCATATGGGTCGTTCCTCCAGGACCTACGCCGATGTTGGCACAAGCTAGAGCGACAAGACTTTCACTTGAAGGAGAAACGGCCATTGGGGAAAATTCAGCAGACGGAAAGAATAACAAAATGCAGCACCTAGTCGAGCTAATTTATACCTTGAGGAGACTAAGTTATTGCACCTTTTGTATCCGTCATCTCCAGATTTTTCGTACGAGTTTGGGAATAGGTGTGACAGGGTTGAGCCTTGAGTCAATGTTCGAAGATTTTCTTGGTGCGAAATTGACATCCAGCGAACGACGTCTTCTGGTGCCTTTCAAACAGGACGTTTAACAAGGTTTCCTGGGGCGATTGAGAGTGTCGTAATTAGGGAACAAGAGTTGATCGACACGCATGAAAAAGTGATCGTGGAAGTACACTGGCTTACGGGTGCGGAAGGTCCCTCCGGTGCAATCGTGTGGACAGAAGCAAAGAGGTATGAACAGCGATTGCGGGCAAGAACGCCAGTCGCCATCGAATTACCTATAATTTTTCGTATAGAAGATCCCATTTGCCGCGCGAAATCTCAGGCAGGCGGCCAAGAAGATGTCAAAGGTAGATCAGTTTATCGTCGGTGAGCAAAAAGATCTCGATTTCGGAGGGCTTTCGGGGGGCAAAGATTACGAAGGGCGGGCACGTTCAAGGGCTGCAAAGTTCGCAGGACTCTAGCCGACCGACATCAGTTGTGTATTCTTTGTCGAACATAACGTGGCAAGAGCGGGTTTCCAAGGCCAGGCGAGATAGCATAGAAGACCGAGATCTACAAAAAGTAAAGATCCTGGCACCGCCGAGCGCTAGCATAATACTGACTGCATTCGGACATGAGTGTCAACAAACGAAAAACAAGCCAAGTCGCGGATCGCATTGACAGAGAACTCCATTAGAGTTTCTTCCCTTTCTGCCTGTGCGCGTTCCCGCAATAGGAAGTAGAATAAAATGAAATGTTGCAAAAACTGCGCGGTCAACTCATTCTCTCACTTTCAATACGTTATTATCTCGTACGCTTGTACCTACGGACACGGGACACTCGTCTGATAAAACCACACCACCGCCGCTCTTCTTGTCCATTATGCCTGAAGATTTTCTGTGTTGGCGGCCGTCGATGTTTCCGTGATAGGGGCTTGGCGGCCGCCCCGTGTATTAATCTCCACCTTGCGTGGACCCCCCGAGCACGCCGCTCAGCACGAAGCATTTTGTCAACAATGTCCATGCGTCCCTCCTTGAGAGCTAAATTAGCAACACGGCGCCTAACACGGCGATCTTCAGTTCGGCTTCCATAATCAGACTTGAAGGCACGCAGGATGTTGGCGGCGACTGTGCCGCAACGCTTGGCGCGGTACAAGGGTGCAAGGAGAAGATACAGAGTAGTGGATGTAGGTGTAAGGGTAGGGTAGATGGAAAGCAACGAGACCATCATCCGACGAGTCTCGTAGAGACGTCGGAGGCCTCGTTGTGAGGACCACTTGGCAACGAGGAGATGGAGGATCTCTAGGCATATTCTATACCGCGACACATTCAATGATCGAGGCAGACATGCTAGATAGTTCTTGACAAAAGATAGAGCCTGGTCGGCTCGTCCAACATGGAGCATTGCCCACACCGCGTTATAGACTACTTTTGGTGGCGTCTTGGATAAATCGCGAGGTATGAGTGTTGGTTGAAAATTCATTAGGGTATTATAACGTGCTGAATACAAATCAGACGACTCGTCAGACCCCATGGGATGCTGCTTTTTGCGTCGGATCCGAGTCGTGCCGTACTTCAAAGTCCTGAAAAATTCCATCCAGATATGCAGTGGGAGTTTATTGGAAACTTTAGAATCAACGTCGCCTTCTTCATCCTTCGTGGTGTTCGTTCGGGGTGGCATTTCCATGCATTCCTTCCAAGCCTTGTCCCACATACCGGATTGGACCAACCATCGCACTCTTAACTGCCACGTCTCGAAGTTTCCAGGTATGTTATCGACACGCATAGATCGAAGTAGCAATCTGACGGTACCGTAACATGCCATGCGTACTGCCAGAGATATCAGCAGATTATACGAACGCGTTGAGCGAAGACCAGGATGCAGATCATGGTAATCCAGAAGGACAGGGAAAGGTGAGGGTAGATCGCGCTGATACAAGAGGCGCAATAGATTCTGGTAGAGTGACGCAGCACTCTTTGCCAATGGGAAACGGGCGGGCCGACGGCCGAGCTCGACATCGAAGTCGCTTGAGCCGATAGTGGTACCGACAATTGACGTGTCATCCCAGTCTGCTGAACGCTCTGAAAGATCTAGCTTGGGAGGAGCATCAAAGGGCGGCCGTAAGTCTGAGTCACAGACGGTGTCCGGGTCAAAATAGACCGCATGTGGTGAGGCACCAGGGGGAGAAGGCCGTCGATGTGTACACGTAGAGGTTTGAGAAGAAGGGACGGCGGGGACTTTGCGGCGTTGAAAATACTTTACGACAGCAATTTTCGGTGGTTCTACCAGGAGCCTAGGGCGCGTAATGAGTGTCAAATATAGTTGGAAAAAAATAGAGAGAAGTACAGACTTTGGGGCGGGGCGAGGAGGTAAATTTGGGGCGCTAGAGGCACTGCGGGTCCAAGCGCGCGCAGCAGCAGCCTGAAGAGCTGCAGAGAAGGAAGGGGCGCTTGGAAGCAGGCCAATTGGACGATGGTGCATGCATGTGCAGCCAATGAAACGCTCTGCTCTCCAAATTTTTGCCATCACAGCACGACCAAACATAACAAATCATACTAAATCCAAGCCAAGTCAATATTCGTCCATTACATGTGCCGTCCGCCCAATCAGCCATCCAACCTTCAGCACCCATAGATCCCTCGTCCTCCGCATCACATCCGACCCATCCACCACCTTGGCATCTGCCATTTCATCCAGCGCCCGACCCCATTGCTGCACCGTCTCGCTGCCAAACATCCCGCCAGACCGGTTCACAATCTCATCCACACGGAGCACCCATGCCTTCCATTCTTCTGACAGCCGGGGGAACAGCTGCGGTACAAGTTCAGACTGTGCAAGTGCAGGCTGTGAGAGGATGTGGTTTGTCAATGTACACAAGAAAGAAAATGTCTCCGATGGGTGTGATTTGTCTTTGTGCAGGGACTGGAGAGCTGTAGTGTTGCTTGACAGTGAATGAGAGGCAGCAGGGAGGGAAGAAAAGTAAGGTAGATATGAGAAACACGCAGCGACGAACTCCGCGATATGTGGTCGGAGTCGGGAAATGACATAAGAATCACGCATGCCACCCGTATTGTGGGAAGAAAAAGTAGGAGTATTTGTATTAGCAGGCCGTCCGAATCCAAAGGATGTTGAAAAGCTCGGTTGGGCAAAACTTGGTGCAGACGAGTAGGGGTAAGCCTCGCGCAGCTTCTTGGCTGACTGAGCGAGGGCTTGTATTGCGGTTTCGAGGGTCGGCCGAGGTATGAGACGCAGTATGGTTGCTTTCAGGGAGGGCTGTGCATCGAGAAGAGACGTAAGCAAAGGAAGGAGCGACTGTGCCGGGAGGCTCGCTATGACGATTGCGCATGAGACAACGTGCGCAAGAAATATTGATGACTCACCTAATAGAACGCCAACATCTACATCGAGGCCATCGGTGCCAGAAGGTGCTTTGTTCTCCTTGAACCCTGCGTCTTCCTTGGATGAGGCATCCGTCTGAGGCAACACCCGCGCGCGCTTCGGTGCGGCACGCTTTGGTCGCTCTGGAGTCGGACTGCGGTCCATGGATGCATCGCGGCCAGTGAAAGAGTCGTCTTCGACATCATGGCGGCGCTTCTGGGCACGGACTAACGAGTGGTGGTTTACAGACGAGGCAAGCTGCTGGAAAGCGGCAGGGTTGGTATGGCCTAGGGTGGAGGGGGGCTGCCATGCTGCGGGAGCCATGGCAGAGGAAGAGGAGGCTAGGGCAAAGCCAAAGCCAAAGGGAGAGGGAGCATTGGAGGCCGGGAGAAGGTCAATGCGATGCTGCAGAACGTTCGCCATCAAGCCACTCTCTTCAAGTCAGCCCGTCCAAGGGCCCAAGCCTCTCCAACACGTGACTCCCGGCTCTAACCGACAACCGTTAAATTTTCCGCATCGTCTTTCATTACTCCTTGTCCCTCTCTCTTCAAGGTGAGCACCTTCTCTCTTGCGCGGTGACGAGACATACGAATCGCTACTTCGAAGCCGAGGCTTGTGAACGTTTTTTATACCCAAATTTCCGAGCGCAATCATTTTCATTGGTGTCCTCATGCTCATCGTTTCTTTTCAACAGGTCCACGTCTCGTCTGTCGTCCCTTATTGTGAGTCTTGCCTTCCTTCTGTCACGGATGATGTACAATATAGAAGTCAAGCACTGACCTTGTCTAAAGGACGAGTGTTGATGATCATCCATGCTAATACTGACCTTTGTTTTTTCTAACCGTATCTGAACCTATTTCTAACGCGAATCTCATCAGGTTTCTCCTCTCTATGTACGAATATATTAGTCTCATCCCAACAATACCCGTGTCATAATATACTGTCTGTGTTATCTAAGATGCCTAATAATCCCAGAAAACATTCACCGCCCACATTATGCCAACCCCAATGAGCAACTTAGTCTTTGCTCCGTATCCGCCCTTTTCCCCTTGCCACACGCAGAAGCCTGCTGCTCGTGGAGGCGGAGCAGGGCCTTCAGCAAGGCGATCGATCCACCGTCGCGACCTGACTGGTGTGTCGGGCTCTGGTGTACTCTCTCGTTCATCCTTTTGTGAGCTGGGTGATCGAAGAGGAATGGATGTAGTGGCGTCTCCATTAGATCTTGGAGCGTCAGCAGCACGACGGTTTGGTGGTGTGGTCGCTGTGCCAGAAGATGTAACGGGAACTGGAAGTGAGGACAGTTTGCCCGTGCCACTGCAGATCCAGCTGGTGATTGTCGTCGTCGCCCGCGCCATTTGATCTGACACGTAGACAAACATGATAGTCGATAGTACAAAATTGACAGGCCGCCAAGCAGTTCCTGGAATGACGAGGAGAACGCCTTTCGTATCGCCAGCTAACCACAAATGATATTGGATGATGAATGTTTCCAGTGAACATCTTCCGATGAAAGCAAACGCTGAAGAAGACGCTGAACGCAGGATGACACTTGCGTTTCGGAGGATTGCAAATGCCAGGATGGGGATCCAGGAGATGTATGGGTGCCAAAGGTTGTACGTGAATTTGGATTCTTGGAAGAATTCAAAGGCGAAGAACCACACAATGCATAGAGCCGACAAGGCTGTTGATACCTTTGTTGTAAGCGCCCAATAAGGATGTTCTGTCAGGCGACAGTCACGAATCTTGACAACAGCTATAGCAGCCAACATCCCGATGTAAACTATCCAGAGGTCAAGAGTTACACGGAAATTCCACTCGCGCGCCGACCAATGAATCCCACATATACGGCTCAGGACGCTAAATAGCATTTCCAATAGCCACTTCTCTTTCATGAAACATGTAAAGAGGCTCGCGGAAACAAAAACTTTGCCGAGAACGAAAGAGGTGCTGTCGTTGAATCGAGATCCAATGGACATCGTGACGTAGATGATGAGGTACCACATAGAAACGAGAGGCGAGAAATAGTAGGAGATGTAGTCCGTGTTCATTGTATATGCAAGCACAAGGGTTAATAGATTTAATCGAACCATGACCTGATGGGATTGTTTATGTGTAAAGGTCTCTGCACAACGACGAACTTACCTGAGCAACGCGAATAAATCCAAAATCCGCCTTTCGTAGATAAAATGTAGTATGGCCGTAGCCTGTCATAAAAAGATATGATGCCACCAAAACCCGGATGGGATTGTAGATTCCGGAGATTTTCGAAGCTCCTAGATAATGATAGATCAGGATAGCGACTGTATTCGGCCCCATCAGACCCAAAAAGAGATGCTAAGTTGCAACAGACCACTTACGTTGCATCCAACCCTTCCATTCATCTGTCTGTTCTCTATTCATAAACCCCAAGTCTTTGTCGCTACGCTTGATTGTAGCAAGACCCACAAACAATGCAACTAGGCACAAAAACATAAAGGTCCAAGAATTAAATTGCTTCTGCTCCTTCAGCCATAATCCAGATCGATCAGCAAAGAAGATCAGAGCAACACCAACGCTGAAGACGAGCGCTGGATTTTGTGTCTCCTTGAGCCATGATGTCTGCTTCGAGCCTGCCCGCAGAAAGATTAGTTGGAGAAAAAAGTACCATTGGGTGAACTCTTGCCTGTCCGGTAAGAAAGAAAAGCGAGTATTGGGCCCCAAGAAAACATCACAAGCAAGATGGAAAGATGTAAGAATGAAGGCCGAGGATATGTATTACAGCACGTTTTATCCAGCGGGAATTGTTTAGGCATGAGATTATTACATCTTAGATTAAGAAGAATATTAGCTTGAGTCTTGATAACTGAACCGGAGAAATGTAAGCCGTCTTCTGTTTGAGAGGGTACTAGCATCTCATTAAAAACGAGCGGAAGCGACACTGGTGAGGCAGGTCTACTCGAGAAAGGTAAACCAGAGTATGGTGGATGAATACGATGCATCAAGTCAGAATTCATGGCATCTATGTCTGATAAATGCATCGACATGGCACGTTCCTGGGTCAATTTTGACGGAACGACTTGCTCGACAGGCAAAACAACAATTTGGTCTGCAGGCTTTACAGAGCTCTTGGCAATTTCAGCTAAAAGGTGTTCCATGTTGACTTCCCATGATGGCAAACCACCGGAAGTGTTAGCATATCGGAGGTACCAGAGTCCAGAACCAAGAACCAAAAGCGCCGGGCGGTGCGTATCGTCTCTCGCTGACCGGACGACGTCAAGTGTATGCGTGCTATTAAGAAAGGGGTCCCAGAAGAACGATATGGAATTGCCGTTCTTGATAGTCAGAGTATGATTGGCGTGTTTTTCTCCGTCTTGAGCCGGCGCCAGAGGTAGTGAAGGATCTAGAAGGTGAGCTAGTTGGAAGAATAATGTTCGCGCGACGGAATCTCCGATGAAGACTACAGGCTTGGATTCAAGACATGCCGTTGCCTGTGTTGGATTGTAATTGTAAAGCATACAACCTAACAAGGTAACAAACTCATCGAGGTGTACATACTAGACATACACAACTCACCGTCTGGTTGCCAGTTTTTCAACCCTGCATCTAACCAGCTCCCTCTATTGAGTAATTGTCCGCAATGTGTGTAATCTGGCCAATCTATCTTGTAGTGTGAGAGTCATTATCTGTATTACATGAATTCGACCTGCCAAAGACAATGTATCTCGCCAATCCAGCGAAAACAGCCAGAGCTGTAACAAATATGCCCACGGACTGCAGCCATAACGGGTTCAAAGAGAGAGAGGGCGAGCCCATTCTGATATCCTAAGGAATGACCTCTTCGTTATAGATGTGTTCGACGCCCGTAGCATAAAAGTGCATACTCAATAGTAGCAAGGTTGTATCGAGCATACTTATGTAATCAAGGCTATTTCCATGCAGTACATACTTGAAAAACTGGCGCTGGCACCGAGTGGCTATTATAAGGCTAATTTTTGTGTATTTCCGGTGTCAGGGCTGTTGTGTCCACTCAGTGGCGTTGGGACTTTGTGTCTCATCATTTTAAGCTTGAAGCAAAGGAAAGGGATACTTTTATCAAGACTTGACGAGTTTCAAACAACAGTCAATTAAAAATCAACGTGTTCGTAGATAGGGTTTCTGAGACCATGTTAATTATGTTTACAGAACGTCCAGGTGAGGGCGTGTGCACGCGCATTATTGAAAGCTCTGGAGTATAAAGGGTCCAGCAACGATGCTGATGGGGTATTGTCAAGACAATTATTAATCGTTAAGCTCATGAGCCAACTGTCGTTAGACCTTGGTTTCAGTTAGCATAGACCGTGAGCCATCTGGAAGATAAATCAATATACCTGTCCTATAAAGACTTCAGAACCCAAGTTGAAATAACTAGCTAAATAACATACCCTTGACAATGGTTATTCGCTGCAGTAGGAATACATGATAGGTACCGGCACCAAGAGCACGCTGATCAAGCGATATGAACAGAGATACAAGGGGAGAAGATCTGATCTTACCAGCATAAGGTTTCGAGGTATAGAAGTTTCGTATTAGGACGAAGAAAAGGACGACAGCCAAAGGTATCGCGATGATGCGGAAGGACCACATGATCAACCTGTGGCGTTTCGTTGTACTGATCACAGGATATAATGTCGTTCCGACCAGTAAACCCATCAAGAATCCTCCCAAGTGTGCTTCAAAATGAAAATAGGTGAGCTTGACAGTATCCTTGGCTTTATGGCAAACGAACCGAAATTGTCGACATCTGAAGCAGAATGTCAGAAGTAGAATAGCATAGAGAGGAGCCGATTCTCACAAGGTATAAAGCCGACGGCAATTCCAATCAGCAGTTCAATGGTCATGAACACAAGCTGAATTGATGATAACAGATAAGTCTGGTTCAAAGACTCCACAAAGAGATAGAGGGATCATACTTGCCTTCCTTACAGGTCGGTACTGGTATTTCCAATGGGCAAAGAGGTCCACCCATGTAACCTAGCGACAATCAGAGGTGTATGTTGGACCCGGGATGACAGTAACTCAAACTTACCGCCAATGTTCCGAATATTGCACCACTGGCACCGACGGAGGGCACACCTACAAGAGCAAAATTACCACCGAGGACGTTCCTAGAGAGGTATGGATATGAGTCGAACTACAGACACCATTATGACTTACCCAAAAATTCCAGCAGCGAAGTAAGTAATAAAGAATCCAGCAGAGCCCATCTCTCGTTCGATCTGTGGAACGAAAGTCAGCACACGATGCGACATCTATTATATACACAGACTTGTGCGGAGAGTGTGAGTTGAGCGAGCATGTTGAGAAGAATATGTATGAATCCGGCATGCAAGAACATTGCCAGTATAAATCTGCAAACGAAGATCAAGAGTAAAGAAATCTGTTATGGGCAAACTACTGACCTGAACCATTGAGCGGGAGGACCATCGTGAAAACCTACAAGATCATCGGAATAAAGCACAAAAAAGATGTTATCGACATTACCACCGAATCCACAGATATCTTCCAAGGGGCATGTGTGAAGAGGTGGATTCGCAGTGTCATTAAGGCCTATATTCATGATGAGTATGTAGGAGGGAGCCCACTAACTTCACAATTCTCACATCCAAATCGAGTCGTAATTGGAACTTCGCTGACGTTCTTCATGCAGGGAGGAAAGCGTGCACCAACATTTATCAGAACATCAGAAGATGGTCCAAGCATAGGGTTCACGACAGGCTGAGCGAGATCAATGGCTGGCTTGAGAATTGTAGTGTCAATGGACAGAAGATCATACCTTCATCGATACAGGTGTGCCCTGTTCTCTGGCGTTGACAACCAACTCGTATATGAAGACGCAGGTCATTGCAACGGTCAACGTCCAAACTCAAAGGTTCCAAAATTGAGCGCGTACAAACCACCCTGATCTGTGACGAAAACATACCAACAAATGGATATTTCTGGCGTCCTATTCCTCTCTTTTTGTTCTCTATCCTCTGTTCAATTGGATACCGCCCTTGCGCCAAGAAATTCGCCAATGGAGATTTCTTGTCCATGGACTGATCCGTAGGAGTAGGTTCAGCATATTCTTGATGATGGATGTCAACATTTATCAATAGGGGGTTATTCAACAGGGCAATACCTAGGTCTTGGTAGTGTGAGGAACGGCCAATATCTGCCGCGTTATGCACAAGAGATGCTTGAGAGTCGTATTCATGTTTGGAGTGAAGCGCTCGGTAGTCATAGCCGTCACTGGCAGACAATGGTGTTATGGGGTCATTGCTGCTTGGTTCTTGAAAGAAGGGGGGACGGGTGGGTGCATTTGAAGGGCCAGAAATATTCTGTTTATGGGTATAGGTATAGTTGTCTGGAGAGTGGTGCGAGTTGTCCACCTCTGAATCCCCGTAATAATCAAGCGGTCGAGTTTTGTCATCCGGACTAGTCAGAATCATATCAAGTGAAGTCGGTTATTTTCAGCCAGCAACGGTTTGTGAACAAGAGTAAGAGGAAGAATGGAGCAGCAGATGGTGGTTATATTGTCCGTCTTTCTAGGCCGCAGTTGATCTGCACTGCCTTTGAGGCATGCCACCAACACGCTAATCACGCTTTAATATTCTGAAACTGAATCATACAATACACATCATGATAACATGCAGACACAACTAAACTAAATCTACGGAGAATATGTAGGTATCGGTACTATACAAGGTATGATGTGTCACCCTTAGGCTTCGCTAAACAGTTCTCCAGTAACACCATGCCTTCCCTTCCTCACAGATGGCTGCCTCGTCAACGGCGTTACATGGGTATCAATTCTTGAGGTCAAATCTTCGTTAGAACTAGTGTCGTTAGAGCTATATGCAGGAAGCTGTCCGCTTTCCTCGTCGTCCAAGGTGAGCTTTACCCAACGGGCTGCAGACCTAACTCCATCTATCCATTGTAAGGCTCCCACACCAACCTCCCTCAACTTTTTGTTGCGAAACCTCCATGTCACTGGACGACTGCCATCCATCTTCTCCCGTTTTTCTCCATCAGAAACTGATGGTTTTTGCGGAAGAGCAGCAAGCATGCGAGGGTCCGAAGGAAAGAGAAGTGGGAGCATAAATCGCGAATCCAACAATTCACCTAATGTTGGAGGCGGTTTGGTTGGCTTCCAAGACTGTACTTCCTCGAGTGTTCCGAACAGGACGTTAATATTATGAGGACTCGAAGTGTCTGATGAGCTTGTATGGACGGACGGCGTCGGTCCAGTCGGTCCACCAGATGACTCAGCAATATACGACGAGATACTACCGTCACGTTCTTTCTCGGTCATCTGCAGCAGCGAAGTCAGCAGGTAACTAATAGTGGACGGAAACAAGTCGACCTCTTTACGAAGGGCTTCGACCCCAAGCTTCACCCGATGTCGTTCCCAGTCTTTTTGGAGCTGGGTAAGATATTGAACACATTCTTCCGTCATTTTTCCCTCATTGACCTCGTATTTGTAGTCACGGACGGCACGCCGCATCTAAGTGAGCTGCGTCATTTCAATATCGCGAGATTCAGTGGAAGCCTTACTTGAAGAGGATTAATGTGTCTCAAAGCCTGAATCGTGGCTACTAGGTCCGGAAACTCAGTTATGGAAGAAAGACTCTGATGGATAATGCTCGTCAGTAACAACTCCTCAAATAGGAACGGCAGCAATACTTGTAACCAGTTCAGGAGGTCTCTCACTGGACGAAAGTGCATTCGAACTCCAGGAGGGAGTCCCTTTTGCTCTATCCACTCCTCAAGCACTGCCAAGTTCATGCCAATTTGCATTGATCGTGACCTGATGACAGTACGCAATGGATGAAAATTCCACAAAATTCAGGAGATAAATACCGGCAGAGATATTTCTTGCGAGTAATCATGCGATTGAAAAGTTCACCTAGTCAAGGCTGTCAAGAAGGCCAGAGTCTGAATTGATTTCGTACATGAAGTCCAATACATCACTTGAGACCAAAGCTGGGTCGAAATAGCAGGATTTATATCGGAAAGGTCAAGCAATGTGTGCAAGGCCGTCAAAAATGATGTCAGATCTGCCGGTGATGGTGGCGGAGGTAGCGGAGATGGATCAGGAAAAAGGGATGAAAGGGGCGTAGAAGGGCGGCTGAATGTTTGTCGAAACGAGGAAAACTTCTTCGAAGAGGATGGAGTGATTGACGCTTGACTTTGAGACGGCGGAAAGGGCTGTGCTGTACTTTGAGGTGAGGACGGAGCCCGGGCATGTGACAGAGTCTTTGCAGGAGCAGAACCAGCTGCAGTTTTCTTCTTACCCGAAAACGGGCGGAAGAACGACCAATCAGATTCAAATTGAATGGTTCCGAAGTCGCTTCCTTGGGGAGAAAAGTCGAGGAAAGCAGCATCAAAGAGCTGGTCAATTCGGCGCTCTGCAAATCGGATGATGAAAACTGAAAGAACTGGAGTATTAATGAATACTCAAGTTGAAAATGATTGTTGGTTTCACCAAAGACCGAATTTATGACTTCTTCGATGAGATCAAAGGACCCTAGCATTTCACATGCCTCGTTGATTGAAGTATCACATTGCAAAAGGTGGAGCCAAACGGTGGTGTTATATAGCCAAAAGATCAGACAAGTTAGGTCTTCTGAGCGACTCTATTCGAGAAAATGTTAATGCGGACCTCGACGGCGAATGCTAGGATTGAGGATTCGTACAAAGAATGTTTCTTCAATAGTGTCGGTTGCACCGATGATCAAATCTTCGAGCCAGGTATGATCGCATATCAGACATGCGAACCTCGCAAGCAAGTAAAGAGTCTTTGCCGGAGTTGCATCTCGCAAAGAAGGCTTGAAGTTGGTTATTAGCGAGTCGAAGATATGCGGTAGAGCGAGCGGAGAAAAAACCAGCATAGAACAATAATCTGGAAGTGGCGTCTGTTCCATAGGTCAGCGATTGCCATTGAGAAAAGAAAAGCACGGACGTAGATGTCCTCGTCCTCGTCCCCAGCTTCATCTTCGGATTCGGAATCAGAGTCCACTTCGCCCCACCATGATGAATGGACACCGAGGATACGGCTGATTTCTTTTCGAACGCCCTCCTTCCGCGCTTTCCGTTTCTCTCGTTGCTCGACAATTCGCCTCTTTTCCTCCATCCTTCCTCCGGTCCAGCCTTCACTCCTCATGGATTCTTCTAGTAGTAATGCAACGTCGTCGCGACCAGGTAGGATGGAGTGAGCCGTCACGACATCAAGGGCAGTCAAGCCACGACGCGTCATCGCGAAAGGAGAACATCCGTGCGTCATCAGATGCGACACTAGAGTTGGCGGTGAAAGCAAAGCAGCATGATGTAAGGGTGTCCAGCCATCTAAACAGCATATGTGTAATAGAATTGTTAGTATTAGTGATGTGGCCAAGAGCCGACGTCAACCGACCCTTGTCAGCTCCAAGATCTGCTCCTTGCGCAATTAGTAACCGCACGCATTCTTCTCTTTCCACGTCGCGCTCGGAATCTGCACCGAAGCCGTGAATCGCAAGGCTGACAAGACCCAGACCGTCCTCGTCGCGCATTGCCAAGTCAACGTAAGGTTGTGCATGAGGATCAGAGAGAAGATATTGAAGGATAATGAGCTCCCCAAATGAGCACGCGCGTGTCAAACAGTGTGCGACCAGTTCTGCTTTCTGGTTCGGAGCGAGGCCTGAGTTTGATGATAGAAGAGAGGCAATATGTGTTAAAGAAGGGTACAATGGATGAAGATCTGGTTCAGGAGAGACATCCCATTGTGAAGTCGAAGTCGACACGACCATGATTAAATCCAAGTCGACAACCGACTGGATAGCGGTTTGTTGAATAGTTTAGAAGTCAGCTAAGAGAAGTGGGCAGAAGATTGAAGGCACCATGTAACAAATGGACCCAGTTTCCGGTTAGAAATATGATGAGATTGGTTGGCCGGGATTGATCTATGAGCCCGATCGCGTCGCCGCGCTCTCATAATACATAAGTACATACAAATTCTGCTTTTCTTTTTGCCACACACGTATCCACTATGAGCCCACACAAAAGACAACGACTTTCTGACGACGCTGATGATGAAGATATGGTCGGTTCCCAGAACGACGCCTCGCAAGAAGAATTAGGCGCCGAGAGCATGTCCGATTCAGAAAACCAGTCAACCTCCGATGAAGTTCTTCCGAAGAAAGAAAAATCTAGACAGACATCGAAGCGCAAAATCCGAGCGACGCATGCCTCAAATTTCGGTGCCACCTTGCAATCATTATTAGAAACCGAAACGCCTTCAACACTACCCTTATCCCTAAAACCGTCCATCGCGAGAAGAAAGAATGACGAAAAGCTAGAGAGCAGAGCGAAAAAAGTGCTTCAAATAGAAAAGAAAGAAAAAGAGGAGAAAGGACGAATAACAGATGTCATAGGAGGTTGGGGCGGAGAGAATGAGAGGGCACTACGGAAAGTTGCCCAACGCGGAGGTCTGGATTCTATTATACTTTTTGCCTAAAGCAACGTTGACGCCATAGTATATAGTTGTGAAGTTATTCAATGTAATTCAGCAGTCCCAAGCAGCCGCTACGGCAGCTACAGAGGCATCAAAAGCTACGAGGGGAACAGGAAAACCAACGCTGCCTGCACCTGTCATTAACGACAAAGCTCAGAACAAGAAAGCCAAGAATAAGGATAACATCATTGGACGAGGTAAAGAGAGTACGTCGTTCTATCGCTTTGTGTGATCATTGTTTTGATATACCTGCCTTCTCAGCTACCGTCGAGAAAGAAGATTTTTTCGACATGATTCGTTCTGGTGGAATTGTCTCCAAAATATGATGATGCACAGGAGATTCATAATTAAAATTTGTATTGATGTCAGTCGTCGAACGACAAACTCGAAACAAATTCGTTTCCAGAGTCGTTACTGATGGAGCCTCCGCCAGTATCGTCCTAGATATCGGAAACTAAGCACGTCATCGGTGACCAGTTTATACGTCCACTAACTTTGTTTTGTCAATTTACGCGCGGTTAGAACCTTTGCAACCGAGATTCGCCTTTAGAAGACACTAGAACGAATAGAAGTTGGACTCGTATTGTCTTTTCGCCAAACGCTCATGGTGCTCATGGTGGTCAACTACAGCTAATGCTCACAAGCTCGACAATCAATGCTCAAGACGGGCAAGGAGAGGTGTATGAAGAAATGTGGTGCTGTTGCCGTCGCCCGATAAAGACATAAGGTTTGCTGAGCATTACATTACTGTTTGGGAAAAGGTATGATGCTTCTGATTATCCAAGGAGTAGCTGGATGGCATTGAAATTGAGGTAGCTTGATAAAATGTGTCAATAGATGGACGATCCAGAGCTTGAGTCTAAGCCATAGTTGGACAACAATATAATTCACGAAAACATCCCAAAAATCTTTTACCGGTTACCAATGCATGCATGCATGGATGACTCGCCCTTGGAGAAGTAAAATTGGGGTCGAGAGCACGTGTTCGTCAAAAAGCTTGCCCTAAACGGACCTTGCCGAAGCACATAAATCCGAGTTTTTTCTTCGCAGCACACCAATGGTTAGTTTGCCCCAACCTTTCACCCACTCAGTTACCTAATGCTGCTCCGTTAGCCCTCGAAGCCTGTCATTAAACAGGGTGAATGGGACCGTCAACTTCACGAAGTTCAGGTCACGAAGAGGTGAGTTGTCACTGTTCTATTTTTCCCCCTTTACAAGATGAACAACTATTGGGAATCTCTCTGAATTATATCAATGAAGAGTGAAACTAATTGCATGTATTATCTGACATTCCTCCCATTCTACGTCTGAGACTGGCTCGAGTGCTGACTCGTCGATATCACTAGTGATCTGAATCGACTTATCATGGATTACCTTGTCATCGAAGGCTACAAGGGGGCGGCCGAGGAATTCAGTCAGGAAGCCGACATTACGCCGCCCGTCGATTTTGAGAGTATCGAGAGTCGGATGAACATTCGCGAAGCCGTGCAGCGAGGCGACATTGACGATGCTATCACGAGAGTGAACGACCTGAATCCCGAGGTGAGCGTGCGATGACTTTGCGTGTGGTCTGGCGGCCAGAGTCAAAGGATTAAAAACGTTTCATGCACCACTCTCAGGCCCTGATGGGTCGGTGATGAGACTCAACCAAAAACTTCAGTCTTCAATATGATATTGACTCTGGGCTTGGCCACCACTGTGCTTGGATAGACAGAGGCTGACTGGATGCGTTATAGCTATTAGATACCCGTCCTGCACTCTATTTCCATTTACAACAGCAGAAATTAATTGAATATATACGACAAGGACGAATCGGAGATGCACTGGAGTTTGCGCAGTCGGAGCTTGCGCCGCGGGGAGAAGAGAGCCCTGAGTTTCTGTGTGAACTGGAACGAACAATGGCATTGCTGGCGTTTGAGGGATCTGAGTGTGCGCCGGCGTCGATATCAGAGCTGATGTCGCCGGGGCAGCGGATGAAGACGGCGGGGGAGGTGAACGGGGCGATCCTGGAGAGCCTGAGCCAGGGACGTGAGGTGAAGCTTGTGGGACTGCTGAAGCTGCTGTGCTGGGGCGAGGAGCTGCTGCTGGAGAAGACGGAGTTTCCGAAGATGGCCTAGTATGTAGATTGATGGAAATACAAGTTGCGTCTGTTTGTCAGCCAGCCCTCAACGTTGCGGCGCTCATTCTCGTGCCCGTCGTCGTCTCCAGCGTCGGCCAGCGTTGTCCCTGCTCTGTCCTCCAGCCTCTGCTGCCATGTCTGATGATGCCAGGGCTGCCCGACGACGCATCCTCATCGTCACCAACCCCAGCCCCGAAAACGACGACAGCGACGACGACAGGGTTGCCAGCAACTACTTCTTTCGCGCCCTCAACCGTCCCCCGGCTGTCCCAGCAGGCCCTGTCAAACGTCCCCGCCACTCTCCGTCTGCCTCTTCCCCCTCTGAGGCCACCAGCTCTCCAGCAGCAGACGAGTCCACCCCGCCCACCAGCTCCTTCGCTCCACTCCTTGATCGTGCACACGATGGCCCTGACCCGCCCATTCCGCCCCATGCCACTCCGCCTGCCGCTCGCGCCCCCAGGGTTATCAATCCGCCTTTTCGCAACCCTCCCAGGCGGCCATCGACGGTATATTCCATCTTCTTCTCGTCCCTTCTTCCCACTCACGTCTCCAATAGCCATCCGCTATCGACAGCATCGCCAAGACTCTCATCGTAGTCACCGCAGACTCCGATTGGTATGTCACAGTGGATATCAGTGGTGCTACCAACGCTGCCTTTATTCGTGAGCGCATCTTCAGCAAGGTCAGTTCAGCCCATCCCTCTATCATCCGCCCAATCTCACCATCGACAGCTCAACATCCGCGACGATGAAAAATCCCGCTTTGCCGTCTACCAAACTGAAATGGGTGCTTCTGCCCTCGGCGAGCCTCTGACTGACGAAAAGCTTTTTGCCTGCTGTCGTGACAAGGGCGACTCCAAGGGGTCGCTCAAGTTTTTTGTCACCGATGCCCCCGCGCCCGTCCGTGATCAACCCCGACAACCCATACCCCTACCCGTATTGCCATCATTCAACTCCAACCCTGGCCCGTTGCGTCCAAAACGCCGCTCACGACAGGAAAGTGTCTCCTCTGCAAACGAACAGCACATACTAGAAAGTTCAGGTGGATATGAAGCCGATCTCGACAATCCCGTCCGTGACCGCGATCTCAACAAACCAGCTCCACCAACACCAACACATCCACTCCCATCTCCTCCTCAATACCACCCACCGAGTAATGCTCCTTCTTCCCCACGACATGTTCGTCGATTGAATGGACCGCTTCCTCGACCCGGCTCGCCTCATTCTCAGCCCCCGAGGTTGACTTCGTCACCTCCAACAGAAATCTCTCGTCCTGAACTTGGCAATGCTGATCTCAGGCAGCTTGCTGCCGTACCTCCGCTTTCGCCTAACCGGCCCACTTTGACGACCGATGAGAACGTTATTCTCCATCGAACCCATCGATTCCATGGCCGGACAGGTTCAGATGAACATGAACAAGCTTCGCGAGCTGCAGAACATTACGGCGACCTTAGGCAGAGGACTCGACCTGCTTTGGGTGCCAGGCTACGGCCACAACCCTCTCAAGAAAACCTTTCTCCCTCAAATGATAGGCGGAACCGGATTCCGTTCGAAGAAGATCCTGTTCGATCAGATTCTTGGGTTGTCGTGCCTCCTGCGAGTCGCTCCAACGATCAGGACCCAATGACTACCACGCAAGAGACGACTGCTCATGTTTCCCCATGTCAACTCGCTGCTCGACCGTCTCCGCCATTACGTCCCAGGGTGACATCTCCATACACTGGCCGCCCCCTTGCCCTTCCCGTTCCTCCCCGACATCCACCTCCAGTTCCTACACCCGCGCGTGAGACACGTGAGACGCGTCTACCTCCTTCACGCCCTTCTGCAGGTGTTCCTCTACCTTCTAAACTTTTTGCCTGGAGGGGAGAGCAAAGATCGATTCCTCCCAAGACCACCCAATGGAACCGCTTGGCCAAAGGCAGTAAAAGTGTAGACAATCTACGTAACGCCAATCAGGCCACAAGCTCGATGCGGCGTCCCCCGGCACCGATGGTGGGCCGTCCCACGCAACTTCAAGCACCCCCTGTTCCGTCATATTCTTCACACAATCCTGGATTACCGAGATCGTACGACTCTCGACCCACTGTGCGGCCCTTGCCTATGCATGGATCTCTACATGGCAGCACTGTTGACTTGGGGCGAGATGCCTTCAACTCTCGTGGCACATCTTACAATACCGTGTCACCTAATCAAGATCCGTACCCGCGCCCTCAGTCTGCATCAGGGGATTCTACGCATTCAATTCGAAGACCTCGCGTACAGTCGCCCACATATAGCGGAGCGCATTCAGGAGACAATGTTCGGTCTCCACGAGGTGGCTCTCCTAGTCGTTATCAATCCTCCGTTCACCAGTTGGAAAACGGTCATTCAAATCGCTCCGATAGGTCATCAGATATGCTAAGCGGAGCTGAGACTTCCTACTCGACACCACCACATACGCCAATCAGTCCTAGAAGCCCACTAAATCCGAATCGGGACCAGACCGGTCCTCCGCGGCCGTCGACGTCGGAAATTAAGGTTAATGGCGTACACGATTTGCATCGAGGACCAGATTCAACCTTGCGACCAGAAGATCAACAATGGTTCGCGGCGGCACTAAATGGTGCCTCTGAAGGAACCCTCATTCCGTCGCGTGCACAGGCAAAAGGGAAGATTGTGAAGCTAGATACCTCTTCACCTGCAGCAGCGCCTGAGATATCGTCAGATTCAGACGCCGAGCCTGATTATGGGACCTTCATTTGGAAGAAACGTCCGACAGCTGAATCAGGCGAAACCACGCCCATCTTGCGCCCGCCTCTGAAAGTGCAGATTGAACCGGACAGCCCGTTGTCCGACAATTCGACTATGCAGAACTTACAGCAGAGATCCTTTGCTACTCCGCCGCTCCCACCGCCTCGTCGACCCCTTACTCCGTTGAAACCTGATTCTCAACCAGTTCAGCCACAGCGACGTCCTGCTATCAGCGATTCAAAAGGCCCGAGGGGTAGTACTTTTGCTGATCGACAGAGCTCGACATGGGCTACGCGTCCCCCTCCCGAAGATGTGTATGAGCGACTCGAAGAGTTCTTCCCTGGACATGACCTTGATAAACCAGTCATTGAAGCCAGCTCTGGTGGAACCTCTCCTACGGCGCTCGAGCCAATTATACCTGCCCCTCCTACTCCTGCACCCTCAGAGAGGGAAAAGGTGCGCACGCGCAATAAAAAGTCGATCCGCATTGTGGCCGAGGAGCACAAGAGGTTGATCGACCGGTCTTCCCGCGGGGACGCTGCTTCCTACTCTAATGTTCACAGGAAACGCAGCACCAAATTGTGGGGAAGCAAATTGGAGGAAGTTACGCCTGCGCAGGGGAAAATGATGTCAGTGCTAGGAAGTCATGCAGTACCGGAATCTCCTTCAAATAGCAGTGAGTGGTACCGATATAAGCTAATTTGGTATCTTTTACTAAGGAGCTAGATACAGCCACGTTCAAATGGGTTAGAGGAGAGTTGATTGGTAGAGGAACTTATGGACGGGTCTATCTTGCGCTCAACGCGACGACTGGAGAAATGATTGCTGTAAAACAAGTCGAATTACCTCGAACTGCGAGCGACAAAAGCGATTCACGACAAATCAATGTCGTACAAGCCCTCAAAATGGAAAGTGAGACGTTAAAAGATCTTGATCACCCCAACATCGTGCAGTATCTCGGTTTCGAGGAAACGCCAGAAAACTTGAGCATGTGAGTTACTTGCTCGTCATCCCAACGAAGCGCTGACTTATGCTTGGGCTATCAGCTTCCTTGAATACGTTCCCGGCGGATCTATTGGAAGCTGCCTCTTGAAGCATGGCAAGTTTTCAGAAGAGGTTACAAAGTCTTTCACGGGGCAAATTTTGGATGGCCTGGCGTATCTCCATTCTCAAGGCATTCTTCATCGGGTATGAACATATTCTTCAAGTTTGAATCATTCTCGAATTACTATCTATCTGTTTGTAGGATCTGAAAGCTGATAACATTCTTGTCGAAATGAGCGGGGTCTGCAAAATCTCTGATTTCGGTATATCCAAAAGAACAGAAGACGCCAGTGGAGGGGCTTTTACGGCCATGCGGGGAACCGTTTTCTGGATGGCTCCCGAAGTCATCAATACGCAGAAAAAAGGTTATAATTTCAAGGCGGACATATGGAGTGTAGGCTGTGTTGTACTTGAAATGTGGGCAGGTTCACGTCCTTGGACGGGTGATGAGGTGGTCGCTGTGATGTTCAAGGTATGCTTCCTGCTTGAATTCGTTCCCAATCATGCTGACATCGGTTCTAGCTGTATCAGTCGAAACAACCTCCTCCTGTCCCCCCTGAAGTTCACTTGACAGAGCTAGCTGATGATTTCCGACTACAATGTTTTGCAATGTAAGTGTTTTGTCTTCAAATTACCAGATCATGTCTGAATGGTGCGAATAGTGATCCCGATAAGCGGCCTTCCGCGACAGAGTTACGGAAGCATCCATATCTCATTCTTCCACCGGACTGGATTTTCACGGACTTTTGAATTGGATTGAATCCAAACTACTACTCATCTATCACATGTACTCATCTTCCCATCTCGCATCCATCTTTCATTTGTTCAGGTACTCAACTTACGACCCACATCACTTTGGCTTATACCATTCACCAACCAATATAGCCTCTACGCTATCCTCACATCATCTGTAGCAATCTAATGTCCTAATACCCGCGACCTTCATTGTTACAGGATTCCGGTCAAGTCCTTGTGTAATCTACTCCTTTTATTCTGTTTCGGGGTTTGAGACAGAGAAAGATCTCACTAGGCGTGTTCATGACCGAGATCTCCTGGATTTTGTTCAGCCTTCAATTACAGGTGGGTTCCAAGTTTGTCCTTTGTAGCGGATACAGGTTCATATCAGCCTAACCAAGAATCGCCCTTGAAGTGAAGAGTTCTATTAGATGCAAGCTGGAGGACAATTCGTATACATTCGACAATTCCATCTACTTGGGTTCATGCTCTGCTCCATTCACTCTTGAATTCTGTAATACCAACGGGGAGCGCGGCCTACACGAAAGGAAACCCATATTCAGTGTATGGGATGAGAAGTGATAGTGTGGTATAACCTTCTCGTCGTAGTCATTCCAGTCACCCTCACCTAAATCAACATCGTTGAAAATCGTGCCTTTTGATCCTTTGCATTCCCATATCCCCTGGAAAGGCCTAAGAAGGACGACCGAGCCTTGCGTGAAGACATACCCTTGGATCAAAGCCAATGAATTCAAGGCCTCGACACTCAATGACAAGTAGTGGCGCTAGCTCGCCGTTTTCGGCGCTGTAAGGATGGACGGGGCTGGAATCAAATTTGGCGGAGCTTTCGCGCTTGCCTAAGGGCAGAATATAGGCACTCATGAAGGAGAGAAAATTCAGTTGTAGACGCACACATCCCGCAACGCCATACGAAGTTTGCTGTGCTGCCTTTGCCACCCGTGACCTCACGTTCTTCCTTTGAAGAGTTTACGATTTTCAAGACCACCACGTAAAGTGTCAGGAAAGTAGAATTCATACTCTGCGATTCATAGAAACGAGCTTGGGATGAACTTCGTGACAGCTATTACACTTCACCTATCAAAAAGAACATGAGATCGAGGACTACGTCAATGATGGTAAACAATGGATGGCACTTGGAAGAAATATTCAAAGTCTTGCGAGGCAGGCTTGAGTTCAGAAACATTCTCAAGTTCAGCCTGTATTGATAGCTTGAGAAGCTAGAAAAGCAGCTAAGTACAATATGCACAAGCGCTGCTAGCGCGACTCACAACCATGGTCGTTGCTGGATCTTATCAAGATTCGGGTTTATTGTTGGTTGTTTGACCATCGGCAATTGTCACGGATTTTGCAGTCCTCGACGTCCAGACAAAATGGCGTCGCGTCTTGCCCGCCTGGCATGTCCTCGCGTCCTCTCCCGTAGTCCAATTCCCTCTACATCATCACATCGTCTTTTCTCCGCCTCGTCGCCTGCCCTCGCACGACGTGCAAAGCCGGAGGAGAAACTCACCGCAGAACAAGCCTTTGACTTGCTTGAGGATGATTACGACGATGATGATTCGTCCTCAGCAGGCCATCTTATGCTGCGGGAACAACGCCGTGTTCTGTATTACCTGCGGCTAATAGAACATGAACTGCCTAAGCTCGTTGGTGAACATCCCCAGACTTGTGTTCCTTCGGACAAAATTTGACACTCTGTACAGCATACCGCAAACCATACATTCCACCAACGTCAGAAACGCCTCTAATCGTTCGCTCTATCGACTATGCAGGAGAAGAGCATCCAGCAACCACCAAGCGTGTCATGGTGGTAGCTGTTGACGAACTACCCTTGCGGGACGCATCTGCCATCCATAAGTTGAAACTTTTGGCAGGTCCCAGATGGACACCCAATCCTCCTACCGATGCAGGTGTCCAAAAGGATGCGCCCTGGGGAAACGGATATGTCAAAATATCCTGCGAAGACTTTCCGACGCCTGCGATGAATCTTAAATGGGCGAGTGATGCTTTAGACCGTCTGGTGCTCGAAGCAAATGTTGGTCAATATCTCTACCGCCTTTGTCTCGTTTTCTCATGACATCACTTGCAGAGGAAGCCCGAGACTTTTAAGGATGTGCCACTGGATTTGCGTCATGTGCGCTCGAAGATAGAAAAGGCCAAGCGAGGGGATCATCTCCGTGGTCGTCTCCTGAACCGGCCAACTATAGCTGACTTCCCAAAGGCGTGGTTGCCGGCGGAGAAGCGTTCCTAATATTCCATGTATAGTCGAATAATATTATCATCTTCTCTTCCAAGTACGGGAGCGTCATAACAATCACTGCTTAGATGTGGTTCTCGGAAGTTGAAAGACAGGGAAAGGATGTATATGACAGGACATTACACTGGAGTTGAGACCGTGTATACGAGATGTTCCAGCTGTTTGTTAGTGAAATGTAGAGCATAGGGAAGGACTCTGTCTATGGACATATGACGGGCCACGCGTCTGCGAGCCCGCCTCGCATTATACACGTTCCTTATACAAACCAGACCGCGATGAAGGCAATAATCTGGGTCTGTTGGGCAGTTGAATGCTCGCTTACTTAGGGATGCTGATGGTTGTACATAGTCGCTTCTGCTGCCCAGACCAAAATTGGACATGGGCCCTGCCACCGTGGCCAAACAGACGCAACGTCGCCCGACTTCTTTCCTTCCCCCCGTTGCACCTTCACAAGTATTTTTTTTGTCCCGCCTTCTCTCCGTCCCCCTCACCTCTCCTCCAGATGTCCGACTCCTACACCTCCTCGCGCAACGGCGACCCCTCCCAGCATGCTTTTGCCAACGGTTCCAGCCCTTCGCTGGCCACTACAAACCTCACTACTGCCGTGTCTCCTGTCATTCGTAAAAAGCTCATGGGCTACGTGGGCTTTGCCAATCTTCCAAATCAGGTTCATAGGAAGAGCGTGAGGAAGGGCTTCCAATTTACTGCCATGGTCGTTGGTGCGACGCCCTCTTGTCACGTTCCCTGTTTCATTTACTCAATAATGCTAGGCGAGTCCGGTCTTGGCAAGTCTACCCTCATCAACACGCTTTTCAACACCACTCTCTACCCGCCCAAGGACCCCTTGCCCCCTGCAGCTGAGAGGTCGAAGACCGTTGCCATTGAAAGCATTGGTGCTGGTACGTTTTTCTCGCGCGGACTCCGGGCCACGTATGTAAACTGACATTTACGTACAGATATTGAAGAAAATGGTGTTCGACTCCATCTAACGGTCGTTGATACCCCTGGCTTCGGCGATTTTGTCAATAATGATGACAGGTAAGTCTTATACCATCTCTAGCTCTAAGCACTGAGTTTATTGGGCATTTCATCCGAAGCTGGAAGCCTATTGTTGAGAACATCGAGTCAAGGTTTGATTCTTACCTTGAGCAGGAAAATCGCGTCAACCGCACGAAGGTCGTTGACAACCGTGTCCACGCGTGTCTTTACTTCATTCAGCCCACAGGTCACTCGTAAGATTCAACACTCATATCAAGATAACCTTGCCGTTGCTGACATTGTTCGCACTTCGATAGGTTGAAACAAATTGACATAGAGTTCATGCGCCGACTTCACACTAAAGTCAATCTCATTCCTGTGATTGCAAAGGCCGACACATTGACCGAAGAAGAGGTGGCCGACTTCAAAGAGAGGGTAAGGCCTATGGCATAAATATTCGACGCAATTCACAATCAATATTTCAGATCCTGGCCGACATCTCTCACCATAATATCCACATTTTCCAAGCGCCCACATACGAAAATGAGGATGAAGAGACCATCGCGGAGCATGAGGAGATAGCTAGCAAGATTCCGTTCGCTGTTGTGGGCTCGGACAAGCTTGTTTCTACTCCTGATGGTCGACAAATCCGTGGACGCGCCTATCCTTGGGGTATAGTCGAGGTTGATAATGAAGACCATTGCGACTTCGTTAAGCTTCGCCAGATGCTTGTTAGGACATACATGGAAGAGCTGAGGGAATACACTAATGATGTCCTTTATGAGAATTGGCGGACGGAGAAATTGCTCAGCATGGGTGTCGCTCAGGATTCAAGTGTATTCAAAGAAATCAAGTGAGTATTTTCCGTTGTTTTTCTGTTGTCACACTCACCATCACAATAGTCCGGCAGCAAGGTTACAAGAGGAGCGTGTACAACATGATGCTAAGCTCGCTAAGATGGAAGCCGAAATGAAGATGGTCTTCCAACAAAAAGTTCAGGAGAAGGAAGCGAAACTCAAGCAGTCCGAGGAGGAGCTTTACGCGCGTCATAAGGAAATGAAAGATGCTTTGGAAAAGCAACGCGCAGACCTCGAAGACAAGAAGAGGAAGCTTGAAGGCGGCCGACCGCTGACCCCTGAAAAGGCCTCGGTATGTCGATAAATTCTCCTTGCTTTGAGGTATTTTTTTTTTTACTTTATTTTGCAGACCAGCAGGAAGAAGGGTTTCCTGCGTACTTAGGTTTTTGAATGATGACTAAGTGCAAGAGGCTATTAGAGATGATTCTTGCCGTTGATATATCCATCTCTTTATATCTTCCGGTGTCGCTTTCTATGTATCCGTTACTTTGATACTTGTCTACCAGTTTCCTTTTTTTATCTTGGTCCCCCTCCACACACTCCTTCACACGGATAATCAAATACCGCTTCCTATAGTAGGATTCCTCCCCCATTTTGCTTTTACATGGAGTTCTTCTAGTCATTTCAGACAATATACCACCCCCATGACCTTACACCTTTGTGCAGTTATTGAGAGCTGTCAACAAGTACAAAGAGAATATATTCAGTAATCTCCGGTCGGACAGACGCGCTTTGATTCACACAACAACGACCAAGATCTGTTCCAATGGCTGATATGCAGGCTTTGCTATCTGCTCTCGATGTCTTCAGCAAAGCTCCCGACAAAGTTTCACTTGATAGGGCAAATTCCTGGCTTCAGGATTTCCAACATTCTGTAAATTGTCTTTCGCCTGTGGCCAGTCGCGACCAACACCTCTGATTGTGTCCCATCGCTCCTTGTCCTAGCCTGAGGCATGGGCAACCTGCAATGTCCTCCTCTTTTCTCCCGATGTCCCTTCAGGAGCCAAGCTTTTTGCGGCTCAGACATTCAGAGCAAAAGTAAGTGGCACGATTAATCTTAATACGCTTACCCTTGATAACCTTGATCTTGCACCAGGTCACATATGACCTCCATCAACTGGATCATAAAACCCTCCCAGAGCTTCGGGATACCTTATTAACGGCACTACGAGCACATAAGGCTGGTCCTAGAAATATAATTATCCAACTTTGTTTGTCTCTTGCTGGGATTGCTCTCCAGATGCCTTCGTGGCCCAACGCAGTAGAGACCATGATCGAGGGCTTTGGCACAGATCCGCAAACCGTTCCCCTTCTACTCCAGTTTTTGACCCTTCTTCCCGAGGAACTGAACAGCAATACGAGGATTCCTGTCACTGTACGTCTATTTTCATGCTGTTTTGAAGTAGCTTACGATTTCCCTGTGATAACGATTAGGACGAAGAATATAAGGAACGGGCCGCACGCTTACTAAGTGCAAATTCGAACCGTGTGCTCGAATTGTTGTCGCTGTATATCCAGGCGTCAGGTGCGTTTTATCACATTTGGGGATCACTGTTATTCATTATGGCATTCAGGAGTCACCACCGCTGTCCAAAATCAAGTTTTCAATTGCTTGAGAAGTTGGATTGTTGCTGGTGAAGTGAGCTCGATAAGACTTGCAGAAACTCCACTCTTTTCGTTTTCTTTTGACGCACTTGCATCCGATGAACTTTTTGATGCTGCTGTCGATGTCATATGTGAACTCATCCACGAGACCCAAGAGATCGACGATAACATGGCGGTCATAGAGCTCATTGTTCCTCGCGTCATAGCTCTGAAACCACTGCTTTTGAAACAACGTGAAGATCCAGAGAAAATCAAAGGTTATGCGCGCATCTTTACGGAGGCTGGCGAAACCTACAGACTTCTACTACTCCGACATACAGAAACGTTTTTCCCCATCGTTGAAGCTATTGGCGAATGTTCAGCATATCCTGATCTAGACATTGTACCGATCACTTTTCCTTTTTGGATGCGCCTTGCACAAAACATTGGGAAGAAATCATCAGTGCCCCAGCTTTTCTTGGACGCTTACCAAAGTCTTATGCGTGTAATCATCAGCCACCTTCACTTTCCCCCGGATTCCGATGCTCTGACTGGTCAGGAAGCGGACTCCTTCCGCTCATTCAGGCATGTCATGGGAGACACACTTAAAGACTGTTGTTTTGTACTACGAACAGACACATGCCTGCTCGCGACATATGAGCTTATCACCACTGCGCTCTCCCGCGCACCAGAAGCGCTTTCATGGCAAGAAATCGAGGCGCCTCTATTTGCGCTTAGGTCAATGGGGGCCGAGATTGACCCAAACGACAATAATGCCGTACCCAAGATAATGGATCTAATTCCTTCACTTCCTCATCATCCACGAGTCCGATACGCCGCATTGTTAATAATATCCCGCTACACGGAGTGGATCAACATGCATCCGGATTACATTCGCTTCCAGTTGCAGTACATTTCTGCTGGATTTGAGGATTCCGATAACGAAGTCTCAGCAGCAGCAGGACAGGCTTTAAAGTACTTATGCCAAGATTGTAAACAGGTTTGTCCAGGCTTGTCTCCTGTTTTCCCCCCTATTGAATGAACAAAATCAGCATCTGGTTGACTTCCTGCCCACGCTGCACACGTTCCTTAGCACAACTGGTTTGAAGCTAGTCCAAGATGACAGGCGCCAAGTATACGAAGCTATTGCCCATGTGATCTCCGCAATGCCTATGGACAGGGCGGCAGAAAGCCTCCGAACCTTCACACTGGACATTTTGGCTCAGGTTCATACTATCGCAAGCCGTCAGGCAGCTGCAACGCAGCAGGACCTTCTGAATGTTCACAGTAAGAACCACTTCCCATTTTTCCTGGGACTTTCTGATTGGTTCGATCTAGATGGCCTTGAGAATCTCGAAGTTATGCTCCACGTCATTCGCAGTTTTGGTGAAGAGCTCCCAGTCGCTTGCCAAAATACCTGTCAACAAGCTTGGCTCGTTTTCGACGCGTTTCTCTCCAAGTACGGTTCAAGCTATGACGTTACCGAACGAACAACACGAGTACTCCGCCATGCTCTCACATTCTTTGATAAGGCAGCTCTGCCTGTGGCATCTGCAGTTGTAGATCGAATGTCTGTAGCTTTTGAAGCCACCGGATTCCCAAGTTACCTTTGGATCGCAGGAAAGATCATAGATGCATTTGGGGATGAAGAAGACCGACGATACGTCTGGGTCGCGGGGGAAAATGTCGAAGTATCCGGGAACGATGAGGCCTACCAATCATTACGAGAATCCTCCAGGGTGGTATTCGAGCGATCGACCTCCAAGTTAGTGTCCTTGCTTCAACTCAAATCACCTAGTGACTTGCCAGATGGTGTGTACCACTCAATTCGTCGTGTATAACACCATTACTCATGGCCATTAAACCCAGTGTTGGAGGACTATGTTCAAATGCTTTTGAAGCTAGTTGACAAATGCCCTGATATCTTTTTCCAGTCCTCCGCATTCCCTGTTGCCTTCAGAGCTACAATGGCCGCTCTGACTGTGGTGCACACGGATGTCATATTCGCTGCTTTAGATCTCTTTCAAATAATCTTGACACACAATTGTCTGTCCGACACTCATTCTCCTCCACCCAAGTTCCCATTGTACGCGGCCGCTATCCAGGCGGCCTTTGAGAAAGAAGGCTACGAACTGGTTGGCTACCTATTAGCGGGACTCATCAGTGATTTCCCAGAGGACTCAACGTCGACGGTGGTGTCCATTTTTCGCTCGATAGCCTCCATATGGGGCCCTCAGCTTTTATCTTGGTTACCCACCATACTAGGGCACCTTTCTGTCGCGACTGCGCCCAACGAGGCTAAGACGCGATTTTTATCTGACGTGACTCGGTATGTATCATGTCGTCTTATGGGGGTCATTGCACTAATTGGTCCTTAGTGCGGTCAAGGGGAAAGAGTACGACAAAGTTAAATATGCAATTTTGGAACTGAACCGGGCGTCTCGAAAGACGCGGGAAAGGAGACGGGCTGCTATGGGTGGACTTTAAAATAAATACTCACGAATGTGGAATTTTTTAATGTCTATTTTTGTCACATGTGAACTAGTTTAGAGAGGAGTCGGGCCGCATAACAACCGGCTCTCAACGCAAACAAAACAATATTCACCGTTCGTTGCATACCCTCTTCTCTTCTCAAGCCATGTTCTCCCGCACAGGCAATTCTATCTTACGCAGCGGTGTGCTTTCCTGCCAATTCCGTGCTCTTTCCCTGCTCAACCTTGCATAGCCGGTCGCCGGGCATTTTCGCAATCAGTCGCCCGAAGTTCATATGCAGACACGGTCAAGAACCTCCTCATCAACAAAGACACGAAAGTTCTCTGCCAGGGTTTCACAGGGAAAACTGTATGTGCTAATGCACCACATGCCAACTGGCAGCTCACTGAACCATTCGGTATATAGGCCACTTTCCATGTGCAGGAGGCCATCGCGTATGGTACACGGATGGTTGGAGGTGTGTCCCCGAGTAAGGCTGGCCAAACACACCTGGGTCTTCCCGTTTTCGGCAACGTCAAGGAGGTACGCGCTTGGTCGCTTCCAACAGAGTTGAAACTAACTATAACAGGCTGTCCGGGAGACACAACCTGACGCGACTGTCATCTACGTACCTCCTCCTTTTGCGGCCGATGCTGTTATTGAGGCCATTGAAAACGAGATTGGACTGATAGTGTGCATTACGGAGGGTATCCCTCAGGTGGATGAAGTCCGAGTATGTGTTTTTCATTCCGACTGTTGCCTCAGTCACTCTATCGTTGTTTCTGTTCAAAGATAATGCATGCCCTCAAAAGTCAGTCTAAGTCTCGACTTGTTGGGCCTAATTGCCCAGGAGGTCAGCGGTGCCTTTCACTTTTACCCTTAGTCCATCATTTGACCTGCAGGCGTTCTCTTTTCACAGTCATCAATCCTCTTGGATGCAAGATGGGCATTCAACCTGGGCATATCCATAGACCTGGAAATATTGGTAGCTCTCGTCTTCTCTTGACTCACTGCTCTTCTTATATTTCCTGACGTGCAGGTATTGTATCGCGTTCTGGTACTCTGACTTATGAAGCCGTTGCACAAACAACGGATGTTGGACTTGGCCAATCGCTCTGTATTGGTATCGGAGGAGATCCTTTCCCTGGTACCACGCACATTGATGTCATGAAAGTTTTCCTCGAAGACCCCAAAACCGAAGGTAGGAGTTGTTGGCTCTTTTGTTGGATCGTGACGCATTAATCTATTCTTCAGGAATTATTCTCATCGGCGAGATCGGTGGTTCTATGGAAGAAGAAGCGGCGGACTATCTCAAACTCCATAACATGTCAAGGAAGTCCCCCAAGCCAGTCGTCGGCTTCATCGCTGGAAGGACCGCCCCCCCTGGCCGCCGAATGGGGCATGCCGGTGCCATCGTTTCTGGTGGCAAGGGTGAGTTAGTTTGAGTACGCTTCCTGGATGCAGAACCAATGAATTGTGCAGGTGCAGCTGTAGACAAAGTGCGCGCATTAGAGAATGCGGGAGTGCATATGGTGGATAGCCCGGCTCAACTCGGTTCCAAGATGGCAAAAGTAAGCTTTAGTCTGTGTCATTTGTCGCAGCGTTTCTAACGATTTGTTCATCTAGCTGTTGGCCAGGGACAGTTGAAGCGACTTACGTTATTAGATTGATTACTTAATTAGATATCTAATCGACGGAATTTCCTGACAAAATGAGGATGCCTAACAATAAGCCGTCATCTGCCTTTCTTGCAGCTGCATCGTATTTGGCAACATCTCCCTCTCAAGTGTCAACAGCCATTAAACTTGAGGTTCTGAGTTTTTAGACGTCCTCTTTTGCAAGACCCTGATCCTGTAATCTCGTCGCAGCTCTATGGGCTCTTCAAATGTGTCACCATATCCCCATCGCCTTCTACGCCTCGTCCTTCGATCTTTGATATGACTGGACGAGCAAAGTGGGATGCCTGGAACTCTGTCAGCAAGAAGTATACTTCCGTCGATGATGCGGAGAGTAGATACCTCGATATCGCCAAGAGTCTGGGATGGGTTGAAGGCATTGCCCGTGAAACGCTCTCAGAGGCTGAGCAGTCCGATCCTAACAGTATTTGGGACGATGATTCCCAAACAACACAGGGCGGTAGTGCAAGCGGTGGGATGGGAGGAACTGTCAGTACAATGATGATCCCCGAAGTAGATGTTGACAAAAGCCTACATGGGTTGGCGGTCTCCAATGATACAACTGCCTTGCACGAACTTATAGAAAAGTATCCGGAAACTGATGTTAATCAACTCGACGAATACGTGCGTTTGTTTTACTTTGTCCGTCTGAGAGGTGACAATTCATATCAGGGTTATACCCCATTGCATCTTGCTTGTGACCGAGGAAACTTACTCGCAGTAGAATTTTTACTGGGCAAAGGTGCAGATCCTACTATCAAGGTGAAGTTGATTTGTATTTTGTTTCTGTGGACATTAATCCTTCCTCAGGATTCTGACGGGTTGACGGCCACAGAGCTCGCTGCGATAGCGGGTCATGACACAATTGAACAACGATTAAAGTCTATAGGTGGGTTACGAATACACCGAACATGTTTAAAATCTCCAATAACCTTTATCCCGTTTACTACTTCAGCCCACAACACGCAGTAAAATGTGATACCACTCCCGCAGCGCACGCTCGTACCTCTCACACTGATGCGATATAGTAGTGGATAAGTGTCCTCCGACAATTTGTTTCGTGCCGTCGCATGAGTGAACATCGAACCGCTCTCCGTGAAGGATATTAATGTTTCTCAATGTTTTTGTGTCGGCGACTGGGCAGCTGGCGGCGCAACTTGAGCTGGCGAAGAGTTGGTCACAGATTGAGAAGTTATTCTGGATGCGCTAGAATGGTAGGGAGATGTAGGCTTGAGAATGTTTCCCTAAAAGTGTTGTTAGAGCATTCGCTGTATAAGCCGTAGATTAGGGATTACCGCTTCCAGAAGTCTACAAACAGCCTTTGTAGGAATAGCACCCACACTCAGCCAGTAGCGTATCCGGTCGACACTCCATTCAATTGTCTTTTGTTGGGGTTCACCGGATGGATATCTGTGGTAAATGCCAAGGAGCTCGGTGGGCTTCGCATCGCGCCTGGCACTTTGGTTAACAGCTACGAGATGAAGTATTCGATTTCTGCGATGGCCATGAAGGGAAAAGCGCAGGCGAACAGGCATGAGCGACGAACAGTTTGTGTGAGTGTAAAAAGTCTTTGGAGTTTCACTCGATGCAAAAATACCGGTCACGTGTTGAAAGCGGGTCGTTGCTGAAGTGATAACTCGCAAGCTTCAGTGTTTCAGCCTCAGCAAATTGGGACTTTATATATTTATTCCAGACGAACAAAAATAACAGAGAATCATGTACAAAGAATATAACTGAGGTCATACATTGAGCCGAAAGCCAAATTACTATCTTTTCGCGAGGTAATCGATTCACCAGCATCTAAACCGCGTTGCGCTCGATGGAGTGTATGCAAACTACGAGTCTGATTCAAATGACTCGCTATCACCATGTCGAACAAGAATTATGGACTTGAGGCTTCATGATGGATAAAACTTTCAAGAATCAGGGCCTGCGCTACCAGGTATCAACTGCAGCGAAGAAGATGAGACATGCCATTTGAAAAATGCTCTCTGAGAATCCTCACCATGCAAATGTTATTACCGTTCAACAGCGTTTGCGCCAATTGAGTCTTTTTCTTGCCTTGCGGTGTAATCTCACTGCAAAGAAGATAAGGCTGGTATGTTGTAGATGAACAGCAACTGCACGAACTATTCTGTGACATCCTCCAAGACCATGTCTGCAGGAGAAGCGGTTGATACGTTGAAAATGGCTAGACATTGAAAGACACTGACTGACGAAATCATCGAATCCTAAGAGGGTTCCCGTAAATTCTCGATCGCCCTTCATAATAACCCATATTCGTGAACCGATACATCTGTCTATCAACTCTAGGCCCTGATTCAGACGAAACTCAGTCATAAATCGAGTCATTCAAAATCATACCAAGTGGTAGAATTTGAGAAGCCATGGAAAGAGAGGATGAGTGTCGGATATACTTATACAAACGAAAGGAGATAACCTTGAACTTAATTTTGTCAAGAACATCAATTTTTGCAAGACCCTCTTAAGATCAGGGGATACTTATGGAATGATGACTTTGATATCACAATAAATATTATTTGCATGGAGGACAAAGCGCGTGAGATCATCACTTATCAGCATAACATGAATCATTCAAGGGTAAAACTATAAAAAGCCGGTATGGTGTGATATTGTGTAGAAAAGGGGGAGGGGACGATTTAAAGCATGCATATTCCAGAAAAATTCGTTTATTTATTGCTGCCCAAAGCTGAATCCTCCTTGAGGGGCCGAGACATCCGAGTGGAACTGTAACAATAGATACTGATTAGTATTTGACCATCTAAAGAGCGAGTACAATCTACCGCGAAGGCTCCCGATGCATCGACTGCAGGAGCTAGACCAGACTCAGCTTCATCTTCATCCGGGAAGTATTTGTCCATTATATTGAACGCCTTTTTGTATATCTCAAGGTTATCGTGCTGCTGAAGGTTGTGGATGGTAATCATTCCACCAGCCTCTTCCACGTAAAGCGCATATTGATTCACAGCACCAGGCCCTGCAGCAACCTTGTCCATCTCACCAATCTTGAGGATGTTGTCAAGACCGTCAAGGGCAACCTGGATGATCTTGTTGTCCATCATGGTCAAGAGATCACATAATGGCTTGATACAACCCTGTGACACGAGATACCGAATTTGTGACGGCTCCTGAAGACCGCCAGATGTGGCATTCGAGATAGCCCAACATGCTTCCTTTCGTGTCTTGAAGTCTGCGTTCTGAAGTATATTGATTAAAGGGGGAATGATGTTGGCATCGATAACGGCTTGAATTTGTGGAGGCGAGCCGGCAGTGATGTTGGAGATAGTCCAACAAGCTTCCTTTCTAATACCGTCTTTGGGAGAAGAGAGCAGAGAAAGGAGGGCCGGCAAGGCACCAGAAGCAATGACAACCTGAGTCTGAAGGTCATCACCGGTAACAATATTGCCGACAGAGCGAAGTGCAGGGGTCTGGACAGACGTTGAACTATGCATAAGGAGATCAACCAATCGTCTGCAAACACCAGATTCGATGACGGCTTGTATTTTGTCGTTGGAACCATCAGAAAGATAAGAAATAGCCCAACAAGCATCAATCAAAATCTCGTCATCGAGAGAATAAATCAATTTTGTGAGCACGGTGAGAGCAGGAGAAATCTAAAAACACGCGCGTTAGTCGAGCAACATCCAACCTATTCAAGGCTAGCTGCACATACTAATTCCCAGTCAGGCTGGGGCGATTTTCCCCGACAAAAGTTACTCAATGTCCAAGTAGCATTCCTAAGCATGCTCAACTTGTGGTACTCGCTCAAGAGAGCCAGAAGTGGTCTCAAGGCACCTGCTTGTAACACGTAATCACGACATTGTGGGCTGTCGCCCGCTATGTTTCCAAGTGCCCAAACAGCTTGTTCGCGAACGTCAAGAACTGGGGAAGACAGAAGGTTGATAAACTCGGGTACGGCTTGCGCATTGATTACGACTTGAGTGTGATCGGCAGTACCAGAAGCGATGTTAGTGAGAGCCCATGCAGCTTCAAACTGATAGCCGAGCATAAGTGTCTAAGATCGTGCTGATAGAAAGGGATGAAACGGACCTGAAGCATAGAATGACCGTGTTTCAAGAATTCAACAAATCGAGGAACCACACCACATTCGATTACTCGCTCGATCGGAGGATTCTTCTCCTTTGAAAGCAACTTTCGGAATTTGGTGGTCGCGTCCAACTGACGTTCCGGATCATCAGAAAATACGCCAGAAATCATCTCATCGGCGAGCTGAAAAATGAAGATGTGAGCCGCGGGAATGTCATTTACAGACGGCTGTATGAAACCTACAGGAGGATCCCAATTGCCACCGCCGATTTCTTCATCTGAATCGGCGCCAGACGATGGAAGGAAATTCCTTCTCTTTGAAATATTCTCTTCTCTCTTCTGGCGCCGGATCTCTACCTGTTGTTCTTCGCGACGACGCCTAAGATCATCCTGTTTCAGAGCACCCTTGCTTTTGTAAGCTGAAGGGAGAACGCGTAAAGGACACGAAGATAAAAAAGCGAACATTCACAAACCTTCCCTGCGAGCCTTCATAGTACGAGACTCTGCAGCGCTGTCCATGGCGATTTGTTGTTTTATCTCAGCAGATGGAGAAGAACAAGGTAGAAGATAGAAAAGAATTTATCGTCTTATTGTGTGACTCAGATGTAACGCCCTTTCAGCCCACGTGACAGTTGTGACTAAAGACTGTAACGCTACAAAACTCTCTTTGGTTTTCCATCCAAAAAGGACACGATGTTATCCACTGTCTCGGTCCAAAATACCTGTTATCTTTTGTCAAGCTTCTCTTTGTTCAATGTCCTTGTTCTTACCGCATAATTAGTGTCATTTACATATCCCGTATGTGGGGTTAGCGTCGCGTTCTTCAAGCGACGAAGTTCATGCTCGACTGGCAAAGGTTCTTTGTCAAACACATCGAGTCCTGCCGCGGCGATGGTTCTATTCTTCAAAACTTCTATCAGCGCCTCTTCGTCAACGAGAGGCCCTCTCGAGGTATTGATGAATAATGAGGTTGGCTTCATTACTGCGAAATCTGGTGTCGATATAATGTGGTGTGTGCGTTCCGAATGAACAAGGTGAAGTGACACAATATCGCTTTGTCGTAGCAGATCTTTCTTCGATTTTACGTATTCCACTCCCGCATTCTGAGCCCTTTCAGGTGTCAGATTGGGCGACCATCCGACGACTTTCATGTTGAATGCCTTTGCAATCTTATCGAATGCTAAGAAACAGAGAAAGAAAAGTGTGGGCTAGCCTCACATGTGCTGTTTGTGTTCCGAGCCTGCCGACTCCAATCAACCCGAGTGTTTTCCCATGAAGACCAGTGGGGATGGTCGTCTGCCATTGGGAGTTTCCGAGTCTGATATTAGTGTCGTCATTCACAATGTTTCTTGCCACAGAGAGGATCAAAGCCCAAATGTGTTCCAAGGTCGAATCGCCGCCAGAACCTGTTCCGGAAACCACTATTCCCTTCTCGCGAGCATGCGCGATATCAATCCCAGCATTCCACATCCCTGTTGTGGCGATCAACCTTTCAAGTTGTGAACAGCTGTAACGGTCATAACGAAACGATGACGTATGCCGTACTTCAAATGTGGCAAGCGATCTAGGATGGCTGCCGTAAACTTTGTCCTCTCTCTCATTGCGCAGATAATCTGATAGCTCTCGAGACGGTGTATCAGTGCATCGTCGTCATCAAGTGTATCAGAATAAACGTCGATGGTGACTTTACCATGCAACGTCGACCAGTCAGCGCTAGTCAAGGCGACTCGTTGGTAATCGTCGAGAATTGCAACGCGCATCGAGGTCAAAGTTGGAATTTGAAGTCAACAACGCGATAAGAACAAGATCCCACGACTTGCACCACTTGGGAACGGATTGTAATCATGACCAGGTGGTTCGAGCAATAAATCTAAAAACAGTCGGTAGGTCACAAGACATGGGCAGGACGACTGGGGGCCCGTATCGCATCTATCTGGCCGGTACCAAGTATACTACAGTATACCCATGCGATGAGTGCACCCAAATAGTGGCTGACAATATTGACCTTACTATAGGCCTGCCAACTAGTTCTCAAGTAGCTCCTGGGAATTGCCCGACCTTTGAGTGATTTGGAAGTTTGGGGATGTGAGGGGCAATCTGAGGATGACCTTCAGAAGTATAAACTTGGCGCTTAGTACCCAATGTTTAACAGTTGAAATGAAGATCCTTTCGCATGAATCTTTGTTCCATCCCAAGACCGGGATATTATCAACTACGCTGTGGCAAAGCGCACCCCGCACGATAAACGTGAATAGGCCGTTTATCTCAACCTTTGCAGAGATTGTCCTGCTTGACCCCAACCACCATTGACTAGAATAGATCTGATTTCCCAGATGACAACTCATTGTTCTTGGTTTTAGCAGTGCAATGTAAAAAATGATTAAATTGGGAGTACACGTCGGAACGTTACTCTTGTAAAAGTATGTGTAAGTCACGCATCATTATCAAATGGGTACTGCAATTCGTTCAGATGGGTTCTAGAAGGAAGAAGACGATGACTTCGTACCTCGAATGATGCAGGAGGTTCTGTTTCAGGCGCGAGTTCATCTAAAGCAATGTGAGGAGCAGGTGTTGACGTCGTGGTTTGTCCTGTGGGAGGCACCGCAGGTTGGGATGGTGCTGCTTCGACGGGAGGTTCAAATTCGATGAACTCGCTCTCCTCTTCTGGTCGTAGATCGACTAAAATCAGTATGCCACCTCCGCCAGCATACTTCTCGGATGCAGCGCAGGATGACGAAGAGGACATTCCTGCTTTGTAATCTGTCGATGGATGTCCTGACAAAGGACGGACGGGTTGATATCGACAATCACTTGGGAAAGATATAAGGGCGACTTGAGCAGGAGTCACACGGGAGAAGTTGGGCCGCAATTCAAAAGTCGGCTCTGCTTTTTTTGTGGATTTGGACAACATTGACGTTTCTGGAAGATTTGAGATGGAACGGTTAATCGGTGAAACGTCACCATCCTTGGGTCCTGAAGATTCCTTCATTTCAACATCAGCCTCTACATCTTTGTTTTCCGCACGATCATCCTATAGGAGGTCAATCTTGTAGAACTAACTTGCATAATAATAACTCACCAATTCCATTGCATCCTCGGCAGCGGCTTTCTTCTTCTCCCTGGCCTTGACTTTTGCGGTCGTGGATAAGACTGCAGTTGCCACCTTAGTCACTGCCTCCTTCTTCGGAGGCTTAGTGGAGGATGGGTAGGCAAAGAGACTTGGTTTGGCATTTGAAATATAGTCGAATTTTGGAACCTTAAGAATTCAACTTTATCAGTCCCAGAAACAATTGGATAGCGAGAAAGGATCACCTTCAAATTGGCGTCAAGACCAATGATACCAGTCGGTTCAAATGCCAAGCTGGCGCAATGTGCCAATGGATACCAGTACCAAAATTGACAAAACATAACCATACCAACGATAGCGCTGGTATTTTTACTGCCTGCTCGACTTTGAAGGCTGATGGTGACGTTTCTTCCGCCGGCATCGATGAAACCCTGACCAATTGCTGCGCCAAAGCGAGCCATGGGATCTTCATGTTTGTCTGAAACCACTTTGTTGTAGAGGGCCCGGGTAGATGCAAGTGAAGGAGACGAAGCTTCGGACTGTTGAACAAGTATCATCCCTAATGCAATGAATGCGCCTTGGCGAACAAAATCAACACCATCTTTTGTCATTGGCTCTAAAATCTCAATGGCATCCTGTCGGAGTACTTGGCTGTCAAAACTGATGATTGCAGTGTCAAAATTAAATCACTAGCCTGAAGACCGGTGCCTGCACAAGCTATGCCTAATGCGAGAGTTGCACCACAACGAACATGGGGATTGTAGCTTTCGCTCAGAAGTTGAACTATGCGGGGCACATGGGAGGGGTTCTTGAATAACAGGAAGGCGAGAGACGTAACAGCTGCTCTTCTCACGTCGTCGGAAGTATCAGAAACTGCGATGTGCAGGAGTTTTCGGACAGCATCATTGTTGGAAGTTCCAGCGTAAGCCAGCGCTAGAGTGTATACGCCTCCATAGCGAAGTATAGGGTCCTAAACTTTGATTGGGCTTCTATACATGTTTTTCAATATGAGAAACTGACCTTTTCTGCTAGAAGAACTTTGATAGTTTCGTCGGCCTCTTCTTGACGGCCATAGAATATAAAAGCAACACCGACCGCAAGACCACGTATTATCTTCTCGTGCGATGTCTCACGAGCATATTGAAGCATCTCTTTAACGGGTTCCGTCGCCGCCGTGCCTAGCATGATCAAACCCATAGAATAACCAGACGCCTCGCCAGCAACGGCCGAGTCCATGAAGAGAATATTTTTGAGGTCTTCAAACGCTTCGAGACTACTGGAACCCATGCCTGCCACCCCGAGACCCAAAGCAGCACCATGTTGCACAATTTCTCCTTGAGACGTCTTCAAGGTGTCCCGAAGATATGTTGCGACGGAACTTCCACAACCAGCATTTATCAAACCCAACGCATAAAGTGCACCACCCTCAGAATATGCAGCACCTTGGACGCTGCTTTCACCACCATTTTGAGGAAGGTAAGGACCAAGAATTGTCATGCCTTGCTCGAAGTAACCTTTGTGGATGACGCCAAGCCCCGCAGTGGCGGAAAATTTAGACCAGTTCGATGCAAGTCCCAGCCACTCAAGATTCTCGCGAAGAAACACGTCAGAAGTCGTGCCTGCGTGCATGAAGGCATTTTGCAGTGTCAGGGCAGTGTGGTAGATGGATGAACGTGGTTCCAAAACATCCTTCAAGAGTTATTTGATTTGTTTAGTGGAACAAGATATAAGACCCTACCTTTGTGTTCTTCAGAATCGCAAGATCTACATGGTTATTGCGTTTCAGGAATTCAAGATACAATTTGACTGATTCCCGTCCAGTGAGAATATTTCGGAGCTTGTCGAATATAGGCTTCGTCATCTGAGTCCATTGAGAACGACGACAAATCGAAGATAGTTATGCATACATACCTCGTCCCCTTCAGGCAAACTATGGCGCACACTCTCTAAGAAATCTTGAGCGCCACCTTCTACCAAATCAAAGGCAAATTGGTAAGCCAACAGTGGCTGTTTTGGGACCAACGATATCAACAAGGGTGCAGTCAAAGAAGTGTTGTTCAGAGTGATCAAGAGACGTGTGATGGAGAGGATGTACGGAGACCCGTCTCCGGTTGTAAGTGGGGGGAACAGAGGGTAAAGGAACTGAAGAACTTGGTCACGGTAAGACAATGAGAAGCCTGTATCGAGAACAGCTTCCATAGCATAAGAAAGCAATGACGTATCTCGAGTTTGGCTGTAAATCGATGATATGATGTCGAGACGACGCGATTCAAGCGCGATGCCAATTGCCTGTCACACAAAAATGTCAGAAAAAGACAATCAAGTCAAGAAGAGTGACTGACCTGCTTGTACTCCCCCTCAGCTATGCAGCGATCAAAGATGGTCTTAATGATGTCTTGTAGACGTTGGTCAATCTTCTCAATTGTCCCATCTCGTTCTTCAGAACGAGCTTGAACATAGCGGTCGATTGCTTTTGCTACGGTGAAAGAGTGAGAGATAGCCTCGACGGAAGAACTCTATCAAACGCACAGATCACAGTCTCCACAAATTCTTCAGACCCATAATTCTGAGCTTCTTGAGCGAAAGCGTCTCCAGCTCCAAGGGCAAAGGATAGAGCTTCTTCATACTCGCCCAAGAAGTAATAGACCTTGCTTGCTAAGAGTGCAGCAGAGCGGCGAGCTTCCTTGGACAGTTCTTCAGACTCGTATAGTGATTCTCTGTATCACTCGTTGTTAGTATGTGGCGTCACGACACTATGACCACGCACATTAGAGCGATGTGCTCTGAAATCTCGGCCCAAAACTGAGGCACTAGGGGACTGAGTATATTGAGGGCATGTTGCTTGAAAAGAGGATCCGGTTCGTGGAGTAGGGCAAGAACGCCAGCGGCGGAAGAATGGGAACGAGCAACCATGGAAAGGACGGGAAAGCACTGGTCTACGACGCCAGTTCCAAGCTGACGCGTCCTCAAAGCTTGCCGACAGCGGGAATCTCAAACAACGCCAAGCATGTAGAAACTAAGACTCCGAGATTTCCCTTTCGGTCATCGGCGCCCAAGTCAACCTCATGTCTTTTCGTGCTCGTAACGCTCTGCGCGCCATTCGCCGTCCTGCTTGCCAGGTCCGCTCTTACGCGTCCACTTCTCCAAGAGCTGCTTACCTCGCCGAAACCGAGGCTGTTGAACGCCACGCTGCTGGTCTCTCCTTCATCTTTCATAGTCTCACTCACTTATTGACTTACCTTCGCAGAAACTACTGACCTTTGGCGTAAAATCAGGTGTGTTTGACAACATCCGTTGGAGAGCGTGTTTGCTAATTGATATCTCTTTCCAGCTACTTTGTCTGCTTACCTGCCAGTGTGTCTGCCTTGCGTCTGAGCGTCCGCGGTTCTCTGACCTCTTCTAGTCGCTGTCTGCGTTGCTTGGGTCTACAACTCTGAAGTAGAGCACAAGCACCATCTGGACCATCTCCGAGCTGAAAATGACGGCAAGCTTCCTGAAGTCCCAGCGTACGAATACTTGAACAGGAGGAGCAAACCTTATCCTTGGGGCATGAACAGTCTCTTCTTCAATCCAGAGGCGAGTACTCCACCATTCATGGTCCACTGTTCATAATGCTTACCCCCCCTACACAGGCTAACAAAGACATGTCTGAAGAATAGAGTAGATATGTAGGGGTCAATGCCCCGAGTGCCTTGTATTCTATCAGCCACTACAAACAGTGTCACTTGCTACCAATGACGCCTCAGATCACGTTTTATACTTTCATACTGCGATCGGGTCTCTGCGCGTCCAGCCTCCAGTTCCCGTAGGTATTGGTCTATCGACCGATCGATTCGGCCAACAGGGAACTCGCTTCGTGCGGACGACTGTGGTCGACTGGCTTCTTTTAACCAGTCTGATAAAAGGACCGCTATGTCTGAAGATATGGCTTGCACATTGGCCTGGTTATTGAAGGGAGGAACCTGGGACGAGTTGAGCAAATGCGTTGATAGCGGACCTTGGGCTGACCTGTGATTCATACATCTCATGGAATACATCCCAAACATCGGTGTAAGGGACTCCGCATTCAATCAATATCCGTGGGGCCCAACCAAACGCTACGACGTTTTTATTGGCAAGTGTGAACCGGACGAGCAATGTGGCAACAAATCCTATGATCATGTATTGGTTTCCTCAGAACAAAAGCATAGATATAGGTATGCTCACGCAAAGGGAAGGCAGTTTCAGAAGGGTAAAAGCGCTTTCCGAGAGGAATAACTCTTCCAAGGATGAGATCTGCCGTCGTAGCAGGATCTGCCTCTTCCTTAAGAACTGTAAAAGTTATGAACCAAATCGGAGATTGATAGAACAAAAGATTCATTACTTTCATCGAAGATTTGATTCCAGATTGGTCGTACAATGCTTTCATCGCGGTGTTCAGAGACATGGAGGCAGAGAAGTTTCATATCAACAAGATCGAAGGGAACAGCATACTGTGTGTATAGCTGCAAACGTTATGAGAGAGCGTCAATGTCTCTATACGACTAATTCGATATCACTTACATCTGTCATTGTGAAGAGTTGTTTGGATAACAAGTTTATCCGTGCACCGACTTCGGGTGCGTCATTGATATGAGGCAAAAGGACGTTGTATATTTCCAATTGCACTTGCGCGACGTCAACCTTCTCTTCTAGATCCGTAAGAAATGCTATAGCAGTTTCATGATGCCCCGTGGCAGATATTGGATGGGACTTTGCATTCCCAACAGCAAGCGTAAGATATTCCAACCTAGCAGGCAGCTCCAAGTCAAATCTACGACGTCGAGGTCAATTATCATCATGTCATACGTGAAATTAGGGCTTACTGAGTAGATTCTGCCAAGGTAGCCAGGACTTCAGCCGCCCGCAAAGACTGGCCATTTTTCACGTAAAATTGCCACAAGAGTTGGAATTTCTGCACAGTAATAGGTTCCCGTTTCAAATGGGCTTCCAGGAATGTTGGACGCATCTAGATGGATAGGATTAGACCAAAACATTTGAAGGAGAAACGTCCACACCTCCAAAAGATCGTCAGCAAGTCCGCGATTGATTAACCAATCATACAATGTGGAATGGAAGATTTCGTCCTCGCACGCAAAAGCAAGTTCATATGCATGGCTCCTAACAGCTTCTGGATCTCCATCTTGATGAAAAGATTCTTGTCTTTGCGGTGCCTGGCTGGCATTGCACTTGTTCTCAAATACAGTAAGAGAATCGAGAACCAGATCGTAACACTGAAGCCGCTTTTGTGTATACACCGTGCGCGGATCACCCACTTGAAGGGCAGCATGCCAGGCCTCAAGACCGATGTTGTCTGGGTCCGATATTTGCGCGCATGTGAGAGGTAGTTCAACAGCACCTGAAGCACACGAGTCAGCTCGGCATTGAACTAAGTACTTGAAATAAAACACCTCGTGCATAGTCCAACTGTTGATAATCCCCACAAATCTCCCTAAGCTTTTCGAACTCCAGAATTCGAGCACCCTTTGCAAAAAGCCTAAAAGGCCATATTGAGTATCAGAATAACGGCTAGGGATAATAGCGGCACCGTAGGGACTCTGCTAGCCAATTTTGCCTTTCAAGGGGATTTTTCGATTCAACAGCTTTCCGGACATTCTCCTTGGCCTATGCGATGTTGTCTCGGTTTTATGCGTCAAAAAAAGGATCAAAATGTGACCTTGTAAAGCATCACGTCATCAGTGCTGCAGAATGAACCGCATTTATGTTGTAAGATTTCACTGATCGTGTCGACCTATGTGAAGTCATGAATCTGTACCACTGCATGGAGCAGAACACTGACACTGATTTGTTGACCAATCTGCTGATCAATGATTACATTGACTAGAGCTCGGGAAATTGTCATGCCATCCTGACTTGTGATAAGGGTTTCAAAAGTTTGTGCTGCAATGAGTCTTTGGATTTCGGGATCACATCTGGGGGAGGGGGGGTTAGATTTATGAGAACAGAGGACTGTCAATGAAGCGTACTGTGATATGAGATCTCCAAGCATGTAGTCATTCAAGAGTAGAACGAAGGAAAGGGCTTCAATGGTCCTTGACAAGAGAGAGATAATCTCAGAAACGGAGTTTTGCTCTGCCTGAAGAGATTGTTAAATGGCCCCGTACTCCAAGGGAAGATAGTCACGCACTCGCCACGCTTCCTGCTCTGCGACGGGAACGCGGTTGGACGATTCACTGGGTGAAGAGTGGAAAAGGTGAGGATTTTTATCCAGAAAGTCCTTTAGAAGGAATAAATTCTTTTGAATAATGACAATCACGTTCTCCGCGATCAACAACCTCTGCCGTCCGGCAATGCTGAAGTTGATGAGCTTGATCCATTTGAAGGACCTGAGAAAACCTTACCCAGGCTGCGTTAGTTTTGCTTTCCAAAGCGGGCGTATTAGCCGCGAGAAGTAAAGTGCTAGTCCTTCTCTTCGACCACTAAAGACGGCAAGTCCCTGACTATCAGCTTCACCAAAGGATGAGTTCAAAATATCATAAAGAAAGATATGGATAACCATACTTGTACCATAAGTGACCCTTTCTGTCCACGTCGGTCGCTCCCCGATGTCGTAAAACGCCTGCTTCGCAACGGCAGTGATATCAGGGCGGGGAGTGGAGAGATTACCAGTCTTAGACGTTATTTCATCTTGGAAATCAAGGAAGGTATTCCCACATGCGAGCCCAAGAAGCATACAACACGTCTGATCACGTCCAAAACTAACAATCATCGCATCTTCAGTTTCAGAGCAAACAAATTCACAGACATAGAAGCACTAACCTATCGCGGAATTCTAAGAGTGGTTGGATGGTGCCTTGTGATTGAAGTTCTTCAAGATCTGCTCTCAGGAAATCCACAGCTCGTCGTTTGACGAGGAAGGAAATACCACAGTTAGTGAAAAACATGAATTGGCATGGTGCCTCCCCAAATTGTGTCGCGAGTTCATTAAGAGCAGACGGAGCAGGACCATCTGCGGCTTCAGGTGATGTCGAAGGTAGGAAGTGTCCCGTGGCCCAAGCTGTTCCAGCAATGGACGTCAATGCCGCATACTCGGTCAAGGTCGGTCTTCCGTCAGCTAGGACATTTCGATACGATTCTGGTTGTGTCAATGTTGAAGAGGGCTGAGGAGGTAGATTGACCTGTCCAATTGAACCGATCCTTGTAAGATCAGGTGACATGCAAAGAATATAATCGTTTCCATCTCTATCACCTGGGTGGGATGCGACCGTCATCCCTCGGTAATAGTTTGAACAAAGGAATTCAGCAGTATGGAAGGGCCGAGGGGCAGGCTGAGCCTGAGATTGAGGGACTCCATAGAGACCTGGAGTAGGTTTAACCTGCTGTGTTAGAGCATCTGGATGTATCAAATTTGCTGGAGGTAACCGGACATGAAGGAGTTGGATGGGTCGTATATAGCTAGTACTTGAGGATGGCCCATAATAATTTGGCACACTCTGAGGACCAAAGTACAACCGCACACCGTTGTTTGACATTATGAAGAACTGAATGCCAGAGCGAGATTCGGCGGATTCAACGATATGCAGTGATTTCAGTTCGAATTTGTCGCGCGTTAGAGCAGGATGGCCTGCAGCTTTATCTTGGGCTGACTTGAAAAGATTTGTGACCGTCTGCAAGTGTTGGACAGACTTTTGCCCGTTGGTTTTGTATATGGAAACGCCATCTTTAGTCATCGCATAGAAACATTTCCTGCCATTATCGACAACAAGAAGAATTATTTTTTCTGGGGGAGGTTGATCAGTGCACTAGATCGAATCTACAGCCTTGGCTTACCTTCTGCACTAAGAGCCGTGAATCGAGGAAGAAGACTCGAAACACCACTGACAGAGTGATTAATGATTTGAATTCGCTTTCCAAACCAGGATTCGTTTTCTTGATAGTGCAATTCGTATAAGCATCCATCCTGTGCACCACACATGAAGATTCGACCATCTTCAGTGCATATTACAGACATCATCTCGACATCTGTGTTCACTTTCAAATCTGTGGCATAAAGCTTGAGATCACGAAAGGCGCGACCCCGTCCTCGAGATGTATCGAAGGAGAGGCCGAGGAGAAATATTGATAAAGGAGTGGTAACGACAAAAAGGTTCGTTATTTCGTCAATAAACATGCCCTTTTTAGGTTTGACCAGACGAACATCCGCAATGACATCTTCCCGTTCTTCCCAGAAAGAGCTGGTTTCATTGCTGAGAACGATCATAAGAGTGAGAACTCTTGATAAATACAAAACAAACCCGTCGACATAGTCCCAGAAGAAGAGCTTGTGGTCGAAGGATATCCATGCACGTTCGATTTCAGGCATTAGTCCGACGTGTGATACTCCGGATACCGCTGTACGACCTATGGAGCGCTCCGCCAAAGTGTATTAATGCGAGAACACTGACCATCGAAATGCTCGAACAAATCCTCTGGGATGCCTACGAACTTCCGTTTTTGAAACGGTGCACGATAATCATTTGGATAGACTGTGTAAGACGCCGAAACCTGTCCAGAGGCTGCAAGTTCCATGAGACGACATCAAAATAGATGAAACAATGAGCGCACAAGACGCCAGGGTATCACCCAGGTCGGGAATAATTGTTACATCCTTCGTTATACGTTCCTGCACCACTCTGGCCGCGTTCTGCAATGCCAAAATATCGACAACTCCCGGCTGGGCAGACCGCGCGGTACCTTTGCTTGGGTTTGAACCATAAGAGTAAGAAGGAGCAAAGACGGAGGCCATTAGTGGGAGGTCGAGAAGTTCTTAACTTCACCGAGCTTTGAACTTTAGAACGCGTTCGATCAGTAAGCACGTGATGGGCCTGTGGACCATAATAACCTGCAGAAAAAAATTTTTGATAAAAAGGGGTTTGTCATGTGGTTATTGCTCGGGGCAAGGGTTGGCGCGTGTCACGTGCTGTGTAAGGCCGGTCCGGGGAGTCGGAGATCTCCGCATAACATTGAATGATCGATCTCTCACCTGGCATGTCCTTGTGAACATATCAACGTACGGGTCCCAGACTATGACAAGCCCCGATTGTGTCTTGCTTGACACCCCTCTTCTGCACTGACCGATAAATGGCTCACAACCATACAAACCGTAGCATTAAGACCTCTTCTGGCCATCCATTTTCTAGATTATTTTCCGCTCCTTCCCTTCTCCCTATTCGCGGCGTGTCCCCCTCATCAAGGCCTGGAAAATCTAATCTTTTTCGGCCAAAGCCTACTCCCAACAGTCGTGCCCGCTCCCATGTCAATGAGCCTGACAAGACTATTCCCAAAAAAGGTACCGCTGAAGTTGCCGATCGTCAGCACATTGGTCTCCTTACGCGTTCTTGACAGTAACCATCCACTGGATCAAGGGCGAGCTCTTGGGTAAAGGGAGCTATGCCAAAGTCTACTATGGTCTCAACGCGACTACCGGTGATATCATGGCGGTCAAACAAGTAGAACTTCCCCGAACACCCAGTGATATGCTGAATTCTCGTAATCTGGAAATTGCAGATGCCCTCAAGTTTGAGCGCAAAACGCTAGCGCGGCTTGACCACCCAAATATTGTCCGATATCTAGGGTATGAAGAGAGTCCTGCCTATCTAAGCATGTACACAACGACCACCTCGTTTATCATGTCTAGCGCTGACTGTTTTCACACAGCTTCCTTGAGTATGTACCTGGTGGAACAATATCGTCATGCCTCAGGATCTATGGTGCATTCAACGAGGAAGTTACCAAGTCCTTTACTCGGCAGATACTCGAGGGCCTGGGTTACCTGCACGGCATGGGAATCATTCACCGAGTAACAACTCGTTTCACTACAGGATTAGTTTTTTATTCATCCGATACTCTAGGACCTCAAATCGGACAACATACTTGTTGAGCCGACCGGCATTTGTAAAATTTCCGACTTCGGTATCTCGAAGCAAGTCGAGAATATTGCCCAAGCAAGAGCGTACACTGGAATGAGAGGGACTATCTTTTGGATGGCACCTGAGATGCTCGACAACGACAAACAAGGATACGACCTCAAAGTTGATATCTGGAGTACCGGGTGCGTTGTCTTAGAAATGTGGACAGGCGAACGGCCTTGGTTCGGTCAAGAACTTTATCCTGTGATGATCAAGGTAGCTTTGTTATACTCCAGAGTCCATCAATCACTAAACTAGCCTTCGTTTTCAGTTGTCTCAAGAGAGATTACCACCTCCAATCCCCGTCCACTTAGTCCTGGATGACACTGCCCGTGATTTTCATAGCCAATGTTTTCAGAGGTATATGTCTTCTCTTTCCCTGTTGAGAAATCTACACTCAAAACATTACAAACCAATTCTGTCTCAGAAATCCGCAAGACCGTCCGTCTGCGACCCAATTGCGAAATCATCAATACCTTGTGCTACCACCCAGCTGGAGGTTTGAATCTTTCGAACTTTGCGCCATTAAACGTTCCCCCTCGCAGACCTCTCAGGGATCAAGTAATTCGGTAAAGCCACCGTTGACTGTAACCGACGTGAGATCCCAAATACCGGCCGTGTCGACAATAGTTGGGGACTCGACGTATCGACCAGTCGTGCGTATTACTACTCCTCATGCCCGACCCCAACAACTGATCGATTCTTGACAGAAATCAAACAATGGTCCTCAGGTGGTAATCATCACACCCCCAAGTTCACCTCGTTCCCACATCACGCCATTGTCAAACAACTCCAGGTCATCGCTAGAGACGGCGGGGTCCGTCTCTACCCCAATAAAGGGTTATCGTATCGTGAATCCCGACGATCCTGATACACAGGCTAACAACGGAAAGCCCTTTGTATACAACCCTCCCCCTCTTCCCAGCGTGAATGGGGGCTCTCTATTTTCATCTAGACTTCAGCCAATCTCTAATTACGGTGAACTCGAGGCATACCCACCAATCTCCACTAATAAAGCTCAATCCACCTCATCTGTGGTATCATCATCATCATCACGCCAAACGGTGATCTCCCACTCCTCTGATCGTCGCCTCACTCGGGCATCTCAAATTTCTAGTGAATATCGTGAGACTGATAGCGGAATCTATGGCGATATCTGGGCAAAGCCCCCTTCAGATCTATCTCACAAGGGTGAATCCGCGCGGCCTGTCTCCCGCTTGGGCGGTGACAGTCATGTTCGTGAGGACTGGCCTCGGCCGGTCCCAGCTGCCGTGTACGAACATCTTCAAGACTTCTTTCCTGAGTGTGATCTGGAGAAATCTGTTGTTCCAGTTACTAATTCATCTAGAGAACACGGCCGAGAGAGGAAAAAGAGCATTCGCGTGGTCGCAAAGGACCGCGCTCAATCAGGCCCACAGAGGGGAACTAAATTATGGGATAATAAAGTAGAAGAACTTCATATGTAAGATTGACCGACTGTACTTATACCATTGGACTACACAAATACATTCTTTAAAAACGATTGATACTCATAGCAATAGCTCTCAGCAGCGCGACAAAGAGATCGAAAAACTCTGTCAACTGATGGAAAACCAGATTAGAAATGTTCCTGTGGGACGGTCATTATATAGAGTGATGGTACTATCAGATTACGAACCTTTGCAAATGTGAATCTAACATTTGACGAGGAATTCTTTACTGTCGCCTCCTTGATAGCCTTGGCAAGAACTCCAGGACCGCAAAAGTACGTCTGTAGATCCAGGTTGGGACAGTATGGAGGCAAAGTCTATTCAAGAAACTTACCCCAACTTTCGTCTTCAGTTGCGACATGCTCCCTGGGATGTACTGGCCAGATTCAATAGCCTGTCTGATTTGAGCATAGATAGACATCCAATCAGGGCGTCCAAACATCGTGCGGGAACGAAGGAGAGTCAGGGGGTCATATTCTGCGCCCGCATCATTGATAGCAATGTTCCACAACATGTCTTCTCCAATCTTCTGGGTCAGGTAAATGTTGATGCGGAGGAAATTGGCTGATGGCATCTATTAGATTATCTTGAGCCGTTAGCAAGAATCATTTTACTTACGATCAGCCTGCGCAGCCTCAACTTCCTGCAACAAGCTCTGGAACCAACCAAAGGAGGGCGCATCACGACAGACCCAGAAGAATTCAACACGGCGCAAGGTTCCCAGGGTACCCCTCTTCTGCCTGTACCAAATATGTTTAAGGATAGAGGCAAAGGGTGTGACACCTGGATTACGTGTCTATGAGCTCGTTGGTCTGGAATCTAGGAGATTATTCACTCACCAATACCTGCTCCAATCAACACAGCAACCTCAACGTTGAAGACATCTTCAGCAGGAGCACCATAGGGACCGTCAATCCTGATTGCAGGTAGGCCAGAAGTCGCAGAAGTACTATCTAGCTCGACAAAGTCACCTCGAGTGCCATTCTCCTCGCTTTTCTCCGAGCCTTTCATGGCTGCCGAAGTCATAGCAGCAACGACAGATGGACCAACACCAAGACGTTCACCGAGCGCACGGGTCCAGTCACCGACTTGACGGATATGGACTGAGACGTAGGGGTCTTCGGGAGCCGAAGTGATTGTAAACTGTGGTTGACACTATATTGAGACGTCCTAGGACTTCGCTAGCGAGGAACTCACGGGATGCCATTGGAAGCGTGAGATTTCTGGAATCTGGACGAAGAGCCATTGTCCAGCCGTGTATTTGAAGCTTGGTTTGATGATACGGAGTTCCATAGCACCTAATAGGACGAGAATCGGTGTTTGAAGACGGTGTCAGCACGCTAAGGAGACGCATACCGCTAGGATGGACAAGGACTTTTGATAAGCGTGTGGCTCTCCTTCCACGATATTCTCTGTAGACACGCTCGCCGAAGTATATGATACCTGGCCAGATGGTGAACCTCCAACTCATATATCCAAGGCAATGTTCAGTTGAGTAAAATGGAAAGTAAGGAACATAGTCCGGATTAGGAGTATCGCGAACAAAGCAGCCAGTGGCGTGTGTATAAAGGCCGAGCATGAAGAAGAAGGCCAGATGATGAGTGTACCAAAAGGCCTCAAAACACTGTTGCCGAATCTTATGATGAGCCGTGGTATACATAAGAAACATAATGAGGAGCATAAAGTGGCCTGTGATACCGCCGGGCTGTGTATAATGAATTTGGAGGGCCGTTTGCGGACGGATTTCTGTGTATTCTTGTTCAGATATCATCAGTTTATGCATTGAAGGTACGACGCACGGGTCCGCTCCACATTAATGAAGTTGACATAGTGGGCTGTTGTGTGTACCATACTCCAGAAGGCCATGGAATAGGCGACCTGACGATGGAACCAGATATTCTCGTCCGCAGGGAAAAGCCATGTTAATTTAGGACGAAGGACCCGTATAATGTTGCGAAGCATGGGAATAAGAATCAGACCACCATCATAGGCCAAAACCAGTCCAGCGCCGCGTGAAATCCAGACGGAGAATTTGAGAGCGTTAAGACCAGCCAATTTTTTATTCGTTTCCTTGATAATGATGAGCACATTGAGAGATTATGAAGACAAATCAGCTACCTGACTGTACCAGCCATACGCAAAGAGTGCAAGATGGGATCCGTAGAAAAAGATATTGAAAGCAAGTCTCCTTAGAACGAAGAACTCTCTGTGGAACCAGCTTTCGCCCATAGTCAGTGTGCGGTGTCACGTAATAAATCAGTGAGTAGGTCCGGGTCCAGCCAGACAAGCAGAGAAAAGTGAAAGCAAGAAAAAAAGGGTCAAAACGACGCAGAAGAGGTAAGAAAGAAAGGGTGGGCCTAGTGCCGCCCATCATTGTATTGTTTATAGTTATGACAATGACAAGTCATGATTTTGATCCCATCGTTTCGAAGTCGGTTACTGCTCAGTAGACACGCATCAAAAGGAAGATACTTATATAACACAACTTGTACTCATCATCAACTATTCCTCGTACCGATAGGCCACCATGGCTTCAATGCGATGAACGTCTGTGCTAAAGCTCCTCATCTTCACCTGCTGACTCTTGCTCGCCTCAATTGCCAGCGGGTCTGTGTCCACCCATTCCCCAGCAGGAATCTCCGCAGACTCGTGTGTATACGCAAGAATATTGAAAACCGTCGGCTCCTGGATCACGGGTAGATAGGTCACCATGGATATTATCTGCTTGAGAATAGCTCGAATTTCAGATTGTATTTCAGCTTCGGGCTTCGGCGTTGCCCTGTGTAGATGTAATGAGTGATCATCATACAGTGTCAATCTTGACATACGGTGTTGTTGAGTCCGCCTGTTGCTCAACCAACTTGATGTCAAATACCCATCGTTCAAGGGGTGTCCGAGTATCTTTTGAAATGATGGCAAGTACCAGTTGCGTGACGGACCCGGTGAGAAGCCATTCTGCTGCATATCAGTATCCTGGCTGCTGTACGATTCCTTGACGCACTCTGTACTTGTTTAAGAATTCTGTAAAAGCCATTTATACTCAAAGCCTGGTACAACTAAGTGAACTCACCGGTCGAGATAGTTTTCAAGGGCAAGGTCTTGCGTAACAAGCACAGTTTGTCCATACTTTTTCACCATGTGGAAATCATCAGATGGGTATACTTCGCGTTGAAAGAGAATGCTACAGATTCAGGTCACCCAAGTGTGGCAGATACAGAAAACGAGGGTACGCACGTATTGACAGCATATTTGAAGAATTCTGTGACCAACGTTGTAGATCCTTTGAGCGTAATTGCCTGACGATTTGCTTGCTTGGAAGCCATGATTGTGGTGTGGCCTGTTCTGAAGACGCGACGAGACAACGCGAACCACCTACGTCACGTGGCGTTTTCACAGGTTGTCCGCAATATCCAGATTCTGCTGGTGAAGCCATGTCAACTGCAACACCCCCAGCGTCCTCCCAATCCCCTGCTGCTCCTTCTCCCGCACAGGAACCCTCTCATAATGTCTCTCCAGTAGATCGAGCCGTGCTAGAATATCTCCGTTCACGTGGTCACAATTCGGCGGAGAAAGCATTTCTTGCTGAACTTGAGGGCGCAACACCAGATGACAAGGGAAAAGTAACGGAAACTATCGATGCAGATGAACTAGTAAAAACTCTTGCTGTGTTTGCGCACAAACCATCACGTCCCGGCGAAAATGTTCTGAAAGACTCCTCTAATGTTTTACAAGAACTTACTGCAATGGGAAACCCGTCAAATATCCAGAGTTTGATATCAAGCATCGGAACCGTTGGTGCGGAAGAGATACTTTCTCTCGATCCGACCGATAAACAAGAAGGTTTTCGTGAACTTGAAGCATGGGTAGATGGTTCTCTGGATATGTACAGGGTACGTTCCTCTGTACAGTTTTCTGTCCCTTCTTATCATATCCCTCAGCCCGAATTCCGACCTATTTTATTCCCGATATTCTGCCACTTCTACCTGGATCTCGTCCAGCATGGATTTAAAGACGCAGGTAAGCAAGCCTCTCCCTAAAATTCTGGCACTATTGACGCGTGACGCAGCTCTTCGATTCTTTTCAACCTTCTCGACATCTCTTTCTCCATCACATAACGCGACTCTCCACCATATCTCGACTCTTCTACTTCCGGCTCATGTTCAAAATGACGAATTGGCACAACGATTTAGAAACGAGAAGTTCTCTGTTCGCATGAGTCGTTCGGGATTTGGTCTACTTGTTGGGTGGCTCACAGAAGGTGTCGGAGGCGAAGCACTTGGAGCCGGAGATGGATTTTCTGGGGAGAAGGGAAAGCGTGGTAGAGCTGCAGTCATGAGAGTCGTAAATAATCACCTTCGCTTTGATGGTAACAATTGCGTTCAGCTTATCAACAATACACATACTCATATGCAATGCAGTCACGTCCTCAAACCCCTCTTCTGTATCGCCTCATGCCTGGGAAGAGTCCACAGGCTTACTTTCGTCTCTAATACCCAAAGCCAGTGGTTCAACAAATGCAAGTTATACTAGCCCACAGACGTTTAACGCTTCCAAAGGGGATCTCAAATTGGGACCGGCACCCCTTGGAGATGAGCTTCGCGCTGAGGCTGAACGTGTTCTGCGAGAACAGGCAATGGTTGAAAGAGATCCCGCTGCACAATACGAGTTTCAAATACCAAGGCCAAACTCTGTACCAGGCATGGTTATACCTTCTGAGTCAGATCTGTTGCCGCATCCCCCGACCTTCAAATCTATTGACGTTGAAAGAGAAGTCAGCAGTGTGAGAGATGCTCGAAAACGAATACGTCTTGATCCCACAGTGCTCGCCAATCTCGATGCTAGTTCCCCTCAGGCTAGTGCTGTGCGTGCACGAGCTCTCCCGAGTGTCTGTGCGTATACCCTCCATGACGTCGTCGAAGGGTATGGTCGTCTAGGTCTTTAATGTTTGATACAAACTCATCAATCGTATCGTTAGTTCCCCGTGCTGCACTTTTTCTTCAGATACGTCGTTGATGGCTGCAGGATTTTCTGAGAGTTACATACGACTCTGGAGTCTGAAGAGCGAAAAACTTCAGGGAATGCGGAGCGACTTCAATGCCAGCTCTATCAAAGATGGTCAGTAACTTGTGAAGTGTCATTCATCCATCTGATAAGAAAGTTTCAGTTTCATCGCTGCAAAAAATCAAGGAGAAGAAAGGGACCACGACACGTAAACTCATAGGTCACAGCGGGCCGGTGTATTCTGTTGCCTTTGATCCTGTGGGGGGCTCAGCTACTCCACCTAAATATCTTCTTTCTGCATCTGCAGATGCAACTACCAGGCTCTGGTCCCTGGACACGCTGAGTAATGTTGTAGCCTTTCGTGGACACGAGAATCCCGTGTGGGATGTGAAATGGAGTCCAATGGGCATATACTTTGCCACTGCGAGCCGGGACAGGACGGCCAGGCTCTGGTCTACCGATCGAGTCTCCTGTTTAAGGATATATGCTGGACATTTAAGCGATGTTGACGTAGGCCCTGCCATATCGTCATGGACAACGGGTACTGACCAATTTTCTCCCAGTGCCTCCAATTCCACCCCAACTCCCTTTATTTAGCAACAGGCTCGAGTGATTGGACAGCACGATTATGGGACATTCAGCGTGGCTCTTGTGTACGGGTCTTCCTGGGTCATCAGGGAGCTGTATCTACGCTTGCCCTAAGTCCTGACGGACGTTATCTTGCCAGCGCAGGTAGGCGTCGCCCGTCATTGGCTCGCTTCTTGTACTGATATCGTCGCAGGAGAGGACTTGGCTATCAATCTATGGGACATTGGATCAGGCAAGCGAATAAAGAAGATGACTGGCCACAGCGCATCCATATATTCGCTCGCTTTCAGCGGAGAGTCATCGTTGCTTGTCAGTGGAGGGGCTGATTGCACGGTACGATGCTGGGACGTCAAGGGGCCCGGGGGATCAAAAAGCAAGCCTCGCGAGAACGGATCGATAGGGCTTGCAAATGGTGATAACACACCTTCTGGCTATGGGGATGACGACAATCTGGAGACGTGAGTGCACCGCTCTCCATATTATTGGTTTTTTCTTACAATGGACGAAAGAATCGATCTCGTGGCCACTTTCCCTACGAAAAGGACGCCAATCACAAATGTTCAATTTACCTCTCGGAATTTGTGCCTTGTCGGAGGTTCATACCTGTCTTCCGAGCTACGATGATTTAATGCACGTGTGTGACTTCCATGCGCCGGATATATAATTTAATTTACCTTTTGGGTGCAGATGTATGATATCCCATTGTATACTATGTTTCACGCAAACAAAATACCGTCTACTTGATACATCTCAACAGGAATCGAGGTGGTCATGTAAGGCTCTCTGGCTGTTTCTAGCGCTTTATCCATTGTCCGGTCACATCCAGGACCCAGACGCACGGATGATTCGGAGGTTTAAGAAGCGTCCTAAGAGGAATGCTTTGAGAAGGCTCCTGCATTGAGCGGTAAGACCGCTGGGATTAGATGTGGTAATCTCTCGACTTGCATGCCTGAATGTATATTAGAGTTGAGAGTAATAGCATCGTAGACATTTGGAGTTAGCGCCGACTCAGCAAAGGTCACGTGTGTCTAATTGGTTCGCGGTGGGGGCTGCCCAGGTTTGTTCAACTGACCAAGCGCCTTCAACTTTCCAGGCCGTTGCGCCTCATACGGTGTACTTTTTCTCTTTCTGTCTCACACGTGTCTCGTCTCGCCCTTCGTGATGGACGACACCATGGAGGTCGATGTCGCAATGGCTCTGCCCGTGCCCCAGCCCCAAGCTGCAGGCTCCTCGCGAGAGCCGCACGACCTTGGTATGCAGAGTACGCCTTCCTTTATTCACTATATCACCGATCTCATGTTCTCCTCTCTTTTCAATTAAGCCCCACCTCCCACGGCGCCCATGTCCTCGCGTGACGCCTTCCGCGACATTCAAGTAAAGGTCCACATACGCAGGCCTGAAAGGGACTCTTGGGTATATATGGGAAGAGGCGTAGTTTCACAAGAAATATCGGGTCATTCTTCTCGAGTTGGTACGGCAGGTCCCTTTTACTAACCCCAGAGTGAGCTCAACCACCTTGATCTCAAGTTGTACGCACGCTCTCGACGGGGAAAATCATGGCTGTTTTCAATGAAGTTCGTTCCTTAGTCTTAACTGGTACTCGCGTTGATTCTGTCTCCCTGCCAGACCTCAGAACTTCAAGCTGAGAAGCGTGGAAACTTCGTGATCGTAGGTTGCGTCGAAGGATCTCGTGTGATCTCTTGGTCTTTGAACGTGAGTTGTTACTATAAATCTTTTCGGTTGCTTCTGTTTGATATTATCTTATGCACGCACAGGCGCTCAATAACTCTGAAACACTGCGTCTTCTTGCAAGCATCGAGCTCGCATGTTACAGGTGCAAACAGGCTCTGACAGATCCTCGTCTGCACAGCAAGGGCCGGCGTCGGATTGAAAGAGTGATCAAGGACGACCGTCGAAGAAGACACCGCCGTAGGAAGGACCAAGACGCCTTGATTGACGCGTTTGCACGGCAGAAATTGAGTCCTGAACCTCCCACAGTCGAGCCCGCGCCACCTGGTGCATAGTGGATGTATATCATATCAAGTCAGGCTTCGGACGCCATTCTGTAGCTCATTTAGACACGTTACTCATCGACGTGTATACTTAGAAGTTCCTACGCGTGCTTTTCACCAGTTGTACTTAAATTTCCTCGTCATTCTCCTACACGCACGTAAGTATATCCTTTATATGTTCAACAAGGAATACATCCCAGCATGCACCCATCAACACTGCCAATAATCGTGAGATCTAATACAACCATCCAGCGGTCTACCAGTTAATTTCAGACCAACATAAATAAGTGTGGTGAGTAAACGTGTAGTGACTGGAAAACCAGAGTGAGTGTGTGATAGGTGTTGTGAGGAATAATAGAACATAAAGAGAGCAAGGGATATCTCCAAAAGATAGATCAATAGCACTGGATATATCGGCAACTATGATTGCAGTGTTGTATCTTGAGAAGGTCCGGTGGTAGTCGTAGCTCCTCGCCGTTCAGAATATCGAGGAGGTAGTTCGACGACGCCGTCCTGATTCGGTGGTGGTAGCTCGTCCTCGACGTCGGTGTGCACAATGAAGCGCGAAGGCTGATACCCGGACACGCCAGCCATCGCTGCTTTGCGCTGAGCGGTTGACATCGTAGTAGACGCGGCGTCGGAGATGTCGAAAGGCTGGATGATAGAAGGTGCATTGTTCGGCAGTGTATAAGGATTGAAAGAATCTGTTTCGGAACCAAGTGAGTGTTGCTGGGAATGGTATGGTAGAAGGGAGTGTTGCGAAGGTTGATAATGTGAAGGCTGCTGGTACAGCGATGGCGCATGATGATCGGAGTAAGCTTGAAACTGGGTTAGACTTGGGTACTGGGACTGCGCCTGGTACTGGGATGACGAAGAAGCGTGGCCAGCCTGTTGATACGGCTGTTGAGGGGTATCCATGAAGGGGTTCTGATCGTATCCGCCACCACCAGGAGTTGATGCAAGTGATGGAGAGGCACCAGAAGAATATGGATGGTTTCCATATGCATGTGCTGGGTCATAAGTAAGATCAAGGTCAGTATTACGCGATTGCTTGCGATGATTGTTGTCTCTCCTTTTCCTCAGGAAGAACAAACCCAAGGTCACAGCGACAGCGAGGAAAACAAGTCCGCCAATGACCGTCCCAGCAATCGCTGCCACTGAAGTCTTGTGTTCTGCCTCAGGAGTTGTCGAGGTAGAGGGGGAGACGGTTGTAGATGGTGTTTGAGAGTTTATAGCAGTAGAAGGAGCGGGTGTGGAAGTGGAAGCACTGGCAGTAGTTGAAGAAGGGGAGGAAGAGTTGATGCATGTGGCGTCATCTGTGATGCCGACGGGCTTGATATCTGAAGTTCCCCCATTTCGGCCCCGAGCATCAACCATTGTGAATAACAAGGACGTCCCGGCAGCTACGTTAGCATTCCAGCTGTAAGTGGCCGAGCCTGTGGGAGGGACGAGTAGAAAACTTTCTCCCCCTGGTATGGTGCCCTAATAATATCTACGCATTAGAACGAAGAATGCCTAGGTGTGAGCGCGCTACACACAACAATTGTTACTGGTTGTATAGCTCCACCATACCCGCTAAAGACATATGGTCTATGAAGGGTCAGGATCAGATCATATACATATAAAGAAATGCACACATGCCTGCATTGTTGCAACGCGGAATTAAGCTCAAATGGGAAATCAATACCTGATTACAGTGAGCTGCTATATTCGATGGACACAGCAAAAGTAATTACCGAGATCAGTAGTATTGCACGACCCGCCGTGCGAAGCTCCAGTGGTCTGTATATTCGTCGTTCCTCCGGATCCGTAGCCCGTGGCGTCGGACATGGTCACGACGAATCTTTGGTTTTTAGGAAAGGGAAGCTGGAAAGTGAAAGACCCCGCTCCATTGCTAAAGGCAGTTGACGGTATAGATACATTCCTCTGCGTCCCAAAGACCTATAGTGTATAACGATAAAAGAGAATGCGTGCAGTAATCATCCGATGGTCGTACCGGATACATGACCAAGGAAAACGGTGAAACTCCACCTTTTTGTACCATGATCAGACAGAGAGATAAAGCGCGTCTAAAGAGGATATACCTGTCCAGGAAACACTGAAGTCGTCACATTCAGTAGGCGGAGTTACAGTGAAGGAGAACGCGTATGCGCCAGAGATCAGGGAGCACAACACAGAGATCGCCCAGAATAGCTTCATGTGGGCAGTCACGAAAAATAAAGGAGAGATAGGCTGGGACAAGAAACGAAGGGCGAAACAACGATGAAAAGAGCGAAACGGCAGGATGACAGGAGGTCAGGACGGGGTCAACGCCAGATTTCCTGATTACATAATACGTTCATCATATCACATCATTCACATTTCTGGTTTCTTGACAGACATCTGACAAGTCAAACGAGTTTGGAATACTTTCGTGGCTCCTGACTGCCAGTACAGGCGTATGATTTCCTGAACAACTAGTTGGAAACCCAAGTCTACAGAACAATAGACTTGGATGAATGGAAGGCGGCGACCGAAGCCATCTGCGATCAATGAGGGTGATTGATGATCCCCGGTACCAGTTTTCTGTCGTCATTCGGAACACAACCATCTAATTTGTTGTCGGATGCAATGTGTCCAATGAGATAAGTTCAAGATACTGGGGAGATCTATTTTGTAGTGCAGATAAGCTACTTGAATAAGTAGACGAAGATATGCTCAAATAAAGTTATGCCTGATCAAAATAACGGATGGAGCCTAAAGCAATGCACAGAGTTGAGTGACAGTAGACAGTGTTTATTTAATCATTATTGTCAGGAAGATACATTCATAACATCAATCTTAATCATCCCCAGATCTGTTTTGCTGCTTCTACAAGCACAGCAAGTTTCTTGTGTTCATCCTGCCACACAATTACAGGTTTAACCACAATAAAACCATGAAAACAAAGAATCTCACCTCTTCAGTAACTGGGTTGCCTTCCCAAACAGATGCAAAACCACACTGAGTGCTGATACAGAGTCTGTCCAGCAATATCAAACCAGGTTGAAAAACAAGTATAAAGACAGACATACTGATTCAAAGCAGCCTGCCTAGTACGTTCAGGATTATCCTTTGTCATTGCGTCAACAGCTTCATTAATCCTAGCCTTGAGCTCTTCCACAGTTTCAAGCTAAAGAACCAAGTTAGAAGGATTACCAGCATGTTCATAAAGTCACACTTTTGGATTTTTGGTTGTCACAAGCCCAAGGACAGCAACCTTGTTGTTTGGAAGATATTTCAGTGGTGTGAAATCTCCTGCACGTTCAGTGTCATATTCCAGCTGCAAATGGTTTATCAGAAAGAATAATAAGAAGTGATAGAATATACATAGAAGGTGTCCACATCAAGCTTGTTAAAGAGCTTGATAGCAATACGGCCATAGCCACCTTCAGAAAAGTGCACACCATTCTGTAACTAAAGGTTAGTATCTCCAGTAGCTAAAGAAAGCCACATACTTTAAAGTTGCCTCTGCACATATGAACACCAACAGTGAGATCACTGGGCCTATTTTGAGTACAAACATTGATAGCATGGATGTAAGTATCCAAAAGAGCCTCATGATCAACACCTGCTTCTTCCATCTGTGAAATCATGCTGTTACTGCAGAAATAGCAGAATGTGGGATCATCTATCTGGATATGACCTGTTGAAACAATGTGATGATAAATAATAATTAGAGAAAGGAAACATACGGCATCCATTGTCATATAATTCCTTGATCTCTGCTTGATATGCTACACCAAGGTCATGAAAGTATTCCTCTAGAAAGCAGTCAATGTTGTTGGTTTCATATAAAAATGGATCTGGAAGAGTCACCATCATTCTTGTATACAGAAAGATCATAGGTGAGATCTGATCCATGACGTTGGTGATACCATGATGGTGAACACATTGTAATCTTGATATGCTTTACATCCTATTTATGACAGTCAAATAATGAGATGGATCTAAAAAAACTGTGGTACCTCTGCAGGAACAAGATGCTTGACATAGTTGAACTGATCTAGATAAAAAGGTTTGGTGCGTTTGATTTTGCCCTGGGATAGAGAGTTTGTTTCAATCTTGGAAAAAACAAGAGACTGACTGAGCAAAAGATGGTCTCTGCTTCGTTTATGCCAAATGCATACATCATGCCTATGTGGGGAATATATTTCTACCACAATACCAATCTCAGTCCATCAGAATGGAATGTAGGCACAAACCTTGAATTTTTCAATTGGGCCTTGAAGAGAGTTAGAACAGCACAAAAAATACAACAGCACCGACAGTTTGGGATGACAGTCATGCCCTCCAACTTGTCAAAGACACCCTCAAAGAACACACCCCTGTCCAATCAGCATAGCAGTATCAATGCCACTGGACTGGAATCACCTCCGGAGTTCACCATCAGTTATAGTCCTCATGCCAACATCACGCTGGAGCTGGATGACATGCTTGATGGCTTCATCCTCTGCAGCACGAAGCTCGCCAGCCGAAATCTTTCCTTGTTCAAACAAGTTGCGTTTCTTAAAGAGCGCCGGGGGACGCAAGAGGGATCCGATATGCTCAGCCCGGAACGGAGGATTCAGATGCATGCTCATGTGAGAAAGTGGAAACACAACCGTGTCTATATATCGGCACACAAATCAGGCGGAGCGCACATGGTGGTCAAGAGCCAGAATCCACGGGGCTGGGTTAGGGTTACGGGATGATCCGGGTGTACTGTGCAGCTCGAGGCAGCCACAGAATCTGCACCGGCCACAGCGCAGCAAGCCCGCCGACGACCTCAAGACCACCGTACGTCTCGCCGCTGCCCGCACGCACCCGCTGACTCTGACCCCCCCGCGCAGCTCAAGACATGGGTTTCGCTCACAACAACGGTCCGTCCGCGGCGTCCCCAGCGAGGGGTGATTGCTCGTGCTGATATTTTATTTTCCTCGCCCGCAGTCCTCCACGCGAACCACTTCCGCAAGGACTGGCAGCGCCGCGTGCGCACCTGGTTTGACCAGCCAGGGCGCAAGCTGCGCCGCCGCACCGCGCGCAAAGCCAAAGCCGCCGCGCTCGGCGTGCGCCCGCAGTCGCTCCTGCGCCCCGCCGTGCGCGCGCAGACCGTGCGGTACAACCGCAAGCTGCGCGAGGGCCGCGGGTTCACGCTCGCTGAGCTCAAGGCGGCCGGCGTCGGCAGGAAGGAGGCGCGCGGCGTCGGGATCGTCGTCGACCACCGGAGGAGGAATCTCAGCGAGGAGGGGAAGAAGATCAATGTGGAGAGGCTCAAGGCGTACAAGGCCCGTTTGATCGTGTTCCCCCGCAAGGCGTCCCACCCCAAGAAGGGCGACTCTTCGGTATGTGGCTGGGTGCTTTTTTTTGCGCGGTGGGGAGCTGATGGGTTTGTAGGCTGAAGATCTCAAGGCCCCGACTACCCGCGCTGCTATCCCCCTTCCCGTTGTCGACGTCGCAGAAGCCCCCAGAAAAATCACTGCCGAGGAGCGCGCGTTCGAGGCATACCAGACTCTTCGCACTGCTCGTGCCATTGCACGGTACGACGGTGCCCGCAAGGCCCGGGCCCAGAAGGTTAGTGTTCTAGTCTGCGGGAAGCGGGTTTCTGACGAGTCTTTTACAGAAGGAGGAGGAGGAGGCAGCCAAGAAGAAATAAACTTGCTACTTCATGCCTATGTCCTGTCATATTACAAAATCGGCCGTCTATTGCCATGCCCTATGCACTACACTTTTACTTGCTTCCTACGGTATGAGACATGAGCGGCCGTCTAATGCACTGACTATGAGCACTTTTACTTTTTTTTTGGCGTGGCGTTTGGTGTAGCGGGATGTCCGGCGCCATAGTCGTCTCCCTTGGGACTACGGGCCCACGTTTATTTACTCATCCTGTCCCTCCTCTTGGGCTGGACCTATTACCCACTAAAACCCATGAGGCTGGGGGGTTTTCCCCCTCCAGGCCAGTCCCCCCAGTGACTTGTCGAGGGTCTTCCTGGGGTTGGCCATACTCCCGTCTAGGAGCGCCCTCCTTTTCACGGTGGACATCCATCTATTTTTGATCTCCTCAGGCATATCGTCTTTTGTCTCACATCTCACTATCCAAATTAGGTATGCTGACTCTATTATTGTGCAACCTCGACAATCCTTCGAGGCCCTCCAGTTCTTTCCTTTTACTTTTATCAGTGGGCTGCCTAGGATTGAGTTGAGGGTTAACGGTTTCCCAGTTTTTCGCTTCCACCAGTCCTCGCTAGATTCCACATCATTTCCTGTCCTGTGCATGTTTTGTATGAGTGACAGTGACATCTTTGACAGTTTTGTACCGGAATTGGGTCAAAATTCTGTTGTCTTTCAGTGCGTTAGCTGCAATGTGCATCGCCTCTGCTTCGTTTTGATGAGCCCCGCGTCACTTTTACTTTACTTCCGGTACAAGACGATCGTCCATGGCCGTCTCTTGTAATGCCATGTAGTATATTGAGAACTAAGCGGCCGTCTATTGGAATGCCTAAGCAGCCTTTTTTCAATGTGGTACAAGATAATGTCCTTGAGCGGTCCCCCTACGCAACCTTTTTCTCCGCCAAGCGCTGCTCAACTTCAGCCTTGGCAACCTTGCCCATGAGTTGAACCTGCTGCGCCACACCCCTCAGCACGCCAATGACCTCTGCATTCCCATCCACAAACCCAAATTCCGCATACGTCAGACCCTGCTCCCTGGCGAATTCCTTGACGAGGACGCTCGCGCGCTTGAGGTTGTGCCGGGGGAGGCGCGGGAACAAGTGGTGCGTGACCTGGAGCTGCAGGCCGCCGTGTACAAAGCCGAGGGCGTCGTGGCACACGACGTCCGTCGTCGTGCGCAGCTGGCGGTGCGGGAACGACTCGGCGGGCCCGAGGTCCGCGGTGGACATGGAGAAATGGGAGAGGACGATCTGTGCGGGGTGAGATGGGAAGCGGGGAGAGCGGGCGACGGACCTGGACGTGCAGGGGGCTGGTGGCGGCGTGGCTGACGAGGAGGTAGCCGAGGGCGGTCTTCCAGGAGGGGCAGCCGTAGAGCACGCGTCCGAACCAGCACCAGAAGAAGACGATGCCGACGAGTTCGAGGGTCCAGGCCCAGCGGCCGCCTCGGGCGCGGCGGGTGTCAAAGGCCTTGTGGAAGAGAAAGACGTACGAGTTGACGTAGAGGTTGAAGCGGCCAAAGAGGAGGATGAGGTAAAAGAGGTTGTGCTGGAGGGCGACAAAGGTCTTGGCGAAGCGGTCGAAGCGCATGGTGCGCTTGTAGAAGGAGGACCAGAGGGAGGAGAGAAAGGCGGGGGAGATGGCGAGGAAGGGGAGGTGCTCGATGTCGGGGTCACTGTGGGGGGTGAGTGGGAGACGGGGGAGAGGGAAGGGACGCACTGCGAGGGATGGTTGGTGACGACTGGAGAATGTCAGTAGAGTACGGGACAGGGAGGAGAGACGCACGATGGTGAATGTTGTGGTTCTAGAAGAGGGTGAGACGGGTCGGGTGTGGGAGAGGTGGACGGACCTGGATCCACCAGCCGACACTGAGGCCGCCGACAAAGTCTGCAATGAGGATGGAGAGGATGTGGTCTGTGGCCCAGTGGTGGGTGACGCCCCTGTGGCCGAGGTCGTGGACGGTAAAGACGAGCTGGTGCCAGAGGAGGCCGAGGCAGAGGGCGCTGGTGAGGAACCAGGCGGAGCGGTATGCGAGGGCAGAGAGGGCGGCGAGGAGGAGGTAGCGGAGGAGCTCTGGGCCGTAGCCGGTGAGGTAGGGCGTGTTGTAGAGGCCTGCGTCGATGATGCGGCGGTGGAGGGCCTTGTAGGCGCGCGAGTGCTGGGCTTGGATGTCGAGGGAGAGGGCGGAGGCTGGGGGCTCTAGGGCTGCAAGGGAGGGGGCGTTGGTCTGCTCGCCACCGCGCTTTTCGACGAGCAGAATCTGACTGGCATCGCGGACGGGCGTGGCCTCGGTGGCCCACTCGTCGCGGGTGCGGACCCAGCCAGACATGACCGGGGGCACGAGGGGCGGCCACGGCGCGGGGACGCGGGCAATGGCATAGCGGGCGACGCGTGCGAGGGTGGCGGGCGAGTGGAAGGCGTGGATCTCGTCGGTGGCGTCGCGGCCGACAAAGTGGAGGATGGCGAGGGCGCCGCCGGGGTGGGCAGCGAGCCAGGCGCTGGGGATGCGCAGGAGGAGGCCGTCGCAGACGACGAGGACGTCGCCGGCGAGGATGCGGGCAGCGACGGCGTCGCGGGGGAGAGCGTGCATGGGGACGCGGGCGTGGGAAGGCAGGATGGGGTGGGCTGGCGTGGGAAACACAGGCATCCTTCGCTCAGCATGGCTGCCAGCATCGCCGACGCTGTCCGCGACACGGTGACGGTGCGCGGGCCCACCGAGTACGCTGCCCGCACCCGCGTCGCCCGCAGCAACACTGCCCAGCACGTGCCCTCTCCCCGTCTGCGCTCCCCGCTGATGTCCCACAGAGCCCCCGCCGCCGCCAAGCAGCCCGCGCGCCGCTCCCACTCGCAGGACCCCAAGCCCCGCCCCAAGCCCAAGAAGGGCTCCCAGCACGCCGATGTCATCGACCGCCTCGATTTCACCGGCGTCGGCCCCAGTACGTGCCCTGTCCTCCCCGCGCCACACGCTCACCCCGCCCAGTGTTCCACCACGACGGCCCCTTTGATGCCTGCGCCCCCTCCCGCAACCGCCAGCGCAGCAACGCCCCCATGTTCGCCTGGCAGGACGATCTGCCCCATCACCGCGCCCCAGAGCCCCCCAAGAAAAAGGTCGACGCCATCGCAGAGGCCTGGGGCATCCACGAGCCCGAGCCCTATGAAGAGTTCTTTGCCGGCGGCGGCACCGCCCGCGCAGACGCAGACACCCCCGCCAGCTCCATCTACAACGGCCGCGACGCCCACAAGAAGCGCACCCCCAGGCCCGCAGACCCCCGCCGCCCCGTCCCGCCCCCGCAGCCCATCTTTGTCCCCGAGTCCCCCCCGCTCTCCCCGGGCAACCCCCAGCGCAAAAAGTCCCTCATGCAGCGCATCCGCAACATGCGCGACGCCCCCAACGTGCCCGTCGCCCCCGACGACCAGCCCCCCTCTCCCTCCACGTCCTCCGAGCCCATCCTCGCCCGCCCCACCCACCGCCCCCAGAACTCGTTCCTCGGCCGCTTTGCGTCCTCCCGCCCCGCCGACAAGCCCGAGCCCTTTGTCTACATCGAGCCCAGCAACAAGGAGCTCCCCCCGCCCCCGCCCGAGACCGAGAGCCCACCCGAAGTAGCCGGCTACTCGGACTCGGGGTCGCCGGGCGTCGTCAGGAAGACCAGTCTCATGAAGAAGGTCGGCCGCGTCGTCGGTCGCAGCCGCCAGTGATTCCCTGTACATACTACGCTAACCATGTTACATACTGTCCTGTATCTTGTGTACTCTATGCCACTCTCACATTGATCCCCGCCGTCCTGAGAGCCTCTTTGACATCAGCGATCCCAACTTGATCCCTGTGAAAGATCCCAGCCGCCAGTGCCGCCTCGACCCCGCTGTCCCGGAACACTTGCACAAAGTGCTCCGCGCTCCCGGCCCCGCTGCTGGCAATCACCGGCACACGCACATTCTTCTTGACGAGATTCAGCAAATCCAAGTCGAACCCGAGTCCCGTCCCATCACGGTCGATGCTATTCACCAGAATCTCACCGGCCCCGAGCGCCTCCACCCCCCGCGCAAGCTCGACAACAGAGACCGGCCGCGACTCGCGGCCCCCAGAGACCGTGCACTGGTACCACCACGCCCTGCCCTCGCCCGCGACGAGCTCGTCCCTGTACGGCCCGTCGTACGTCTCCGGATCTACGTATACCCTGCGGGGATCCACAGACACCACAACCGCCTGCCGCCCATACGCACGTGCGATCGTCTCAATCGCGCTCGTGCCGTCCCCCTTTCCGGCCGCGCGCAGCCGCTCGACGGCATACACCGCCTCGGAGCCAATGCTGACCTTGTCTGCGCCCGCGCGAAAGTACGCCCCGGCGACCTCGAGCGCGCTGCGCCGCGTGCCGTCCGGGTCCACGGTGTCCTTGATCCCCCCGCCGATCGTCAGCGGCACGAACACGCACTCGGCCGCGGCGCGCACGACCGCGAGCATCGGCTGGTCCCGCAGCGGCGAGTGCCGGAACGAGGTGATGTTGAGCAGGCACAGCTCGTCCGCGCCCTGCGCAAAGTACCGCGCCGCGAGCGCGACGGGCTTGCCGAGGTTGCGCACTTGGCCTGCGACGGCCTCGGCGCGCTCGCGCACGTCGTACTGGTCGCCTTTGGTGACGACGAGGTCGCCGGCGTCGTTGGCGCGCACGTCCATGCATGCGACGATGCGCCGCGTGAGCCCGTGCGCGGGCTGCAGCGCCGGCGCCACGCGCGGGGCTTGTGCGTCGGATCCGGGGTTGCGCAGCCACGCGTCGAGCAGCGCGAGGCCCGCCGCGCCAGACTTTTCCGGGTGGAACTGCGTGCCAAAGACGTTGCCCCGGCGCACGGAGGAGACAAAGAGCTCGGCGCCGTACTGCGTGGTGCTGTGCACCCATTCTGTCGCGGCGGGGTACTTGTCGGGGTTGTACTTTGCGCAAAAAGAGTGCACGAAATAGTAATGCGCGGGTCCGTGACGGACGAGATTGGCCGTGTTCCAGCCAATGTGGGGCACGGCCTTGTCGCTGCTGTCGAATTCTTCGATGGGGCACGGGATCACGCCCAGCCCGGGAAGAGTCGACTCGGACGACGACTGGAAGAGGATCTGCATGCCGATGCAGATGCCCATGAAGGGGCGGCCGGAGCGGATGTACCTGAGCAGCGGGTCGCGGAGGCCACGGGACTCGAGGGACTGGACGGCACTGCCAAACGCGCCGACGCCGGGAAAGATGAGGATCTAATTGAGAGGTAAGCAGGGCCGGGCGGGGAACAGGCGGGACTGACGGTGGCATCGTCGAAATCGGCGGGCGTGGATATCCACCTGAACGCGTGGCCGAGGCGGGCCAGCGAGTTTGCGAGGCTCTGCACGTTTCCTGCGCCATAGTCGAGCAAGTAGAGCCCCATCGTTGTGGTTACTCCCAGCCCGGCCCGGCCAAATTTATTTCTGATCGAGTGATCGATATTTATTTTTTCAATACTTAAGACGAGTCAGGACGCCATCCCCGCCACCATGTCCGTCACAAACCGCACGTCTGTCGCCGCGTCCCCCGTGGCCTCCGCCTTTGCCGCCCAGGACCGCGTCCTCCGCCGCAGATCCATCCAGGACGTCTACCCGCGCTTCCTCCACCCCCTCGAGAACGGCGGCATCCGTCTCCTCATCCTCGAAAACATCTCCCAGGACGCCGTCGCCGCCTTCCGCACACTCGGCTTCCACGTCGACCACTACACCACCGCCCTCTCCGAGGACGAGCTCGTCGAAAAGATCCCCACCTACCACGCCATCGGCATCCGCAGCAAGACAAAAATCACCCAGCGCGTCATCAGCGCCGCGCCCAAGGTCCGTCTCGTCCCGCCCTCATCGATGCTCATCGTCCTGACGTCCCTAGCTCCTCGTCATCGGGTGCTTCTGCATCGGCACCAACCAGGTCGATCTCAACGCCGCAGCCGCAGCCGGCATCCCCGTCTTCAACTCCCCCTTCTCCAACTCGCGCTCCGTCGCCGAGCTCGTCATGGCCGAGCTCATCGCCCTCTCGCGCCAGCTCTTCGAGCGCGCCTACGAGCTCCGCAACGGCGTCTGGAACAAGAAGTCCAAGGCCTGCTGGGAGGTCCGCGGCAAGACCCTGGGCATCGTCGGCTACGGCCACATCGGCTCCCAGCTCTCCGTCCTCGCCGAGTCCTTCGGCATCCGCGTCCTCTTCTACGACATCATCAACATCATGCCCCTCGGCACCGCCCGCCAGGTCCCCACCCTCTCCGCCCTCCTCGCCGAGTCCGACTTTGTCACCCTCCACGTCCCCGAGCTCCCCGAGACCACAAACCTCATCTCCGCCCCGCAGCTCAGCGAGATGAAGCAGGGCTCCTACCTCATCAACAACGCCCGCGGCAGGGTCGTCGATATCCCCGCCCTCATCGACGCACTCAAGTCCGGCCACCTCGCCGGCGCCGCGATCGACGTCTTCCCGAACGAGCCGGCCTCGAACGGCCCGGGCTTTGACGACCGCCTGAACCCCTGGGCCGCCGAGCTCAGGCGCCTCCCGAACGTCATACTCACCCCGCACATTGGCGGCTCGACCGAGGAGGCCCAGCGCATGATCGGCGACGAGGTCGCCCAGGCCCTCTCGAGCTACCTCGGCTACGGCTCCACCGTCGGCGCTGTCAACTTTCCCGAGGTCGACCTGCGCGCGATCACGACCGAGCAGGATCAGCAGATCCGCATTTGCCATGTCCACAAGAACCAGCCTGGCGTGCTCCGCCAGATCAACGAGGTGTTGTCGCCGTATAATGTCGAGAAGCAGTACTCGGACTCGAAGGGCGATATCGCGTATGTTATGGCTGATATTGCGAATGTGTCGCGAGCGGAGGTTGGCAAGCTCCAAGAGCTCATCAGCTCGACGGACGCCAATATCCTCACACGGTTCCTTGCCTAGTGTCTCAACGTCATCGTCACTCCCATTCAACTGGACTCGTATTACATAGATATTTTGTATGCTGTTTTATAAGGAATTTTGTGTACTACCAACTATACACCTCATCCTATACCGATACGCTCAAGCCTCTTCCTCTGGATCCCCAATTCCGCTCGCGAGAATCGCGAAATGAGTCTCCATCTCTGGTAGACACGGCGAATCATAAATCTTGCACGACCGTGTGTTTCCGCGCGCCTTCTTGAGTTGTAGTCTACCGACAACCGCGTAAGAATCAACAGCTCCATGCAAAAGCCCACACACCGGGTAGTCGAGGCGTGGGCCATGATATTCCCTCCGATGGGCTTCTTCTCGTTGCTTGCGTACGGGCCTGCTGCCGCGTCGGGATTGGACATGACTTGGTTGGTCACGACAACTGCAATGCCAAACTGCAAGAGCCCGTAATTCGACATTGCAACGAGACTCTGACGAGAGAAATCGGTACCTCATCTGCTAGACGTTGAAGGGTGCGGAGGAATCTCCCGAGATGGTTCTGGCGAGATGACAGTTCACCTCGGCCGCTGAAATCCGTACGATAGAGGGCAGTACACGAGTCTACTATGAGCAGACAGAATCTGCATATATGTGAGGACATCGCATTCTTCGAGGCGTAAATAAAATATCACCTAGACTCGGACATCAATGCACTTGCACTGGTTAGTAGCGCATTCTGATGGTCCGCATTGTAGGCCCTCGCATATGCAACGTTATCAAGAACCTCCTCTCCGTTCAAACCATACCGTTCCGCGACTGCGAGGAGACGCACTGGCCGAAAAGTACCTTCAGTGTCGATGTACAGGCATTTTCCCTCGCCGCCGCCCATGCTCACTGGCAGCTGGCAGGTCACAGCAAGCGTATGACATATTTGCGATTTCCCTGTCCTAAACTCTCCAAAAAGCTCGGTGATCGCGCCAGTCTCGATGCCACCTTGGCAGACACTCAGTGCGCATACAACGAGGCAAGGACACTTGGAGCGCACCTCCCAAGAGAGCGTCAAGCTGCTTTGAGCCAGTGGTGATGTGTACGAGCTCGGATCTTCGCGCGTGGACTTCTGTAGCACTCTGGAATCCGAGAGGGACGATCTTTTGCGCTGCGACGGGTGTCAACGTGTGAGCTCCAGCCCTTGTCTGGCACTAACCCTCAGCCAGAATCTTGTCCGCCTTCTGATCAGAGATTCCTTTGATTGTGACGAGATGTTTCTTGGGAGTGAACGCGACGGCTTCGACCGTGTTCAGGCCGGCCTCGGCGAGTTTCTTGATGTCGTTTGGGTGGATACCAGCCTCTTGGAGCTTGTTGACGAGGAGAGGCCCAGTGAGCGCATAGTCTTCGCCGACTTCTTCCTCGGGTACTTGGGATGCTTCTGACATGACTCGTCGGGGTGAGATGTCAATGGACAGCAGTCTCCGCGAATGTGTCATATCACGTGTCCGCGTCTAAGGGCCTGTCACAGCACACAATGTTCTCTCTCCACACCAAAACAAGAAAGCCATGTCTACGAATCAGAAGTGCTACATTGACAGTCTTCCAGACGAGGTTCTTTCTGCAATCTTCAGTATGGGCACCCGGTCTGCGACACTCTATGACGGGCTCAGCTTTCCCATGGTTGTCTCGACAGTCTCCTTGTCCTGGAGACAAATCGCAATTAATACACCTTTGCTGTGGACATCGATTTTTGTCGACTTTTCAAGGCAAGAATCCATCGATTTCCTCTCGAAGCAAAGTTCTGTCGACCTCGCGTTACAAAACACCTTGAAATGTAACATCCCTCTCTTCATCAAGAGGTCCAAGACACGACCCTTGTCCTTCAATATTCGCTTCTCCTACCCACCATTCACACACCGCTCGTACGGAGAATTATCGGATGCCATCGCCAGAAATGCGGATCGTATCCGCGAGATCGTTGTAATCATTCCATCATTGAGTCATTTCCATGATTTTGCGTCGCCTTTTAATGCCCTCTCTTTCCCAATCCTCACCCGCCTCGAAATTGATTCTGTTGCTCACCAGTGCCGAACGGATCACCCGCGTCTTTTCACTGGAGCGAAACACATCAGGTCGATGGTGTTTCCCCGGTGTCTCACATGTGCACCCTTGGGCCCTGATTTGACGCATCTGGAGATACGCGACCTGACATGCAACGCTGAGAGTCTAGGAGCCGTCTTCCAAGCATCGCCTTCCTTACACACACTCACTCTATACAAATTTGGGTCTTGTCCCTGGGACGAAACCGATCCTCTGCCTGTTGTGGCCCCCTCACTGCACACTCTGAATCTCCATGTCAATGACGGCCACTCTATCCATGGTGCCTGTACTTGCCCTTTGTCGCATCTTGCGACACCCAACCTCATCGACCTGGTGGTGAAATCAGTCTCCGGTGATTTCAGTTTTCCCCAACATTTCAGTACATTACCCAAAATCGAGAAACTGAAAATTGGCGGTATCACTTTGAGCGCGGTAGATGCTTCTTGGATTCAAAAGTTGTCGACCCTAACTCACCTTGAACTGATGGATACCGACCACACATCTCTATGGAGCAACTCTGAGGCCTCTGATCCCTGGCGAAATCTCACTACTGTCACCATCGATAAGGCATCTTTAGGTGACAGAGCACAAATGGTGACAGCAATTTCTCAGTCATATACCCAATCGCCCAGAACCATCACGTTCAATATCACTAATTGGGAACAAGGGAATCTGGATGAATTGCAGTCTGAATTGCCAAACGCGGTCTTCAACTGTGTCGAGTCGGAATCTGACCCTTTCATTCGCTACGGAAACCCTTTTGACGAAGACACTGATTATTGGTCGGACGTAACCGAAGATTTCATGACCGACAGTGATTATGAATTAGACGCAAGTTATTTTCAACATTATTATTACGATAGTGACGAGGACGGATATATGGATTATTGACGTTACAGAGTTTCGTTAGTGATAGGGACAGAAGCTATGGGTACATCTTTTCTGAATGTCCGTTCCAAATATGACACTGCCTTCAAGTCCAGCACCACTCTTGGCCACTTTAGTAATTGATAGACATCGAGTTTATCGGTTGTGATCAACTTGACCTTTTCAATGTTTCTGATAGCCCGTTCCAAACTAGCGGGGGGATTCTCTTCTCCAGTGATAAAGAGGGTTTTACGCATTCCAAGGTGGTCAATCCTCTGCGCGAGATGTTTGGTCTTGCCATGCGGCCAACTGAGTTGCGTCATGACACCGAGCTTCTGATCCCGCAATTTGGCACTCAGGGCGACCCGCATGCCCATTTGAATAACCTTTCGAGGCAATTTGGTGCTGAAATCGCGCGGTTTGGGACCGAACGCGACACCACCACCGATTAACATCGGACTTTGCGCATCGCCAAGACGGGCCCTGCCACTGCCTTTCTGCCGGCGAATCTTGATTCCCGAACCCCGGACCTCGCCGCGGGTCTTGGTGTTGGCAGACCCTTGCCGAAGGGAGTCAAGATGGTGTACAACACACAGATGAAGAATATCGGTGCGCAGAGGGTGGTTGAAAACGGTGGGATCGAGGGCAGCTACAGAGGCATCTACGGCATGAGTAGGGCCCGCCAGTGGTTGGGAGAGACCAAGGTATACAGGTTCGAGAACAGGTTCAACTATATGAGAGTAAGCTCGGCAGGTAGCATGCTGCAAAAGATAAATGTACCTGTTTTTGAGGGTGGTGCAGGCGGAGATGCCTTTTTTCTTGGGCGAACTAGTCGAGCCATGGTCCGAACAGAGGTGCGACAGGACGGCTGGAAAAGATGAGAAAAAAGCATACATTGTGCGGCTTGAGAAACGTACAGCACCCGCACTTGCGCTAAACACCAGAGATTGAAACATGTCGTGCACGGCCGCTGGACACTGGTCGATGGCCTGTGCGCTAGCAAATGGTCTGAAAAGAGACGATGCTTAGTCAGCCGTCTCCCGGCAAAACCCGATTGGAACTGGGTAGGTGTTCCAAGCCACAAGAACAGAGTCTTGCCAAATATTATCGGCGCCGCCCTCGACGACTTCAAGAAGGTGTGTCCGTCCTCTGCCTGTACGCCTCTCTGTCTTACCTTTCCATAGACTACTCGCCGCAACCTCGTCGGCTCAATCGCTCAAAATGGCTACATCTGCAAAGGCCGTCCAGACATTCGGCAAAAAGAAGGCACGTTCACAGTACTCATATCTTTGCTTTGAGCTTTAGTGATGACACGCGTCTTGGATTTCAGACCGCAACAGCTGTTGCTCACGCTAAGGAGGGCCGCGGTCTCATCCGTATCAATGGTTCACCTATCAATCTCGTTCAACCTGAAATCTTGCGTATGAAGGTTTACGAGCCCATCCTTGTTGCTGGAGAGGACTCTTTCAACGTGCTTGACATCCGGGTTCGTGTGAAGGGAGGTGGACACACGTCGCAGGTGTATGCTATCCGTCAGGCCATCGCCAAGGCTCTCGTCGCATACTACACCAAATACATTGATGCATACAGTGCACTAGAGCTCAAGAAAAAGCTCGTCGCGTATGACCGTACCCTCTTGATTGCCGACCCCAGGCGGATGGAGCCCAAGAAGTTCGGTGGTGCTGGTGCCCGTGCCCGCAGACAAAAGAGGTTTGTATTTTCGATACACATCTTCATCACCCCGCTGACACCTTGTCATCAGTTACCGTTAAACGTCTCTTCTGTATCGTACTATATATGCTTCATGTTCATTGCACGTGTTCGACACATGCATTGTATGCGAAATACGACATTTGCAAGTCGAAGACTCATTTTTCTATGTCCTATTTGAATTTCTTTGAGATTGATGGTCCGAGGGTTGTTAGTACATACTGTGATTAACTTGTGAGCCGTCAAGTGATGAATATGCCGTCACGTGTAACATCTATGAACTTGTCTGTGTACTAGTTTATACGACTCGTCTTGAATTTCCTACAAGGACCGTTGCCAGGTTCCGACTCCGTCAATAACCCTTGATTTGATGGATAGCCCCTGCGCTTCCCAACTTCAAGAGGTCCCTCGAATCTTCAAAGATGAGGCCTCGCCATGGCGCATTTTTGTCAGCGCAAACGGCATAAACGGGCGGCCGAAGTTAGTAAGGACTCTTAAGGTGTGAAATCATAGATCTTTGTGACGTGCTGCTTTTAACAATTTTTTTGTAGAGAGCTGGCGCTCTTATCTGCTCGGATCCCAAGCAGGCTAATGTTATCCTGGTTGATGCTACTTCGGACACAGGCAGAGAATTCATTCGCGACTGGGGTGGTGATACGGATAAGGTGGTTTTACAGCATACGTGGGTTTCAGCATGTCTTGCCGCTTCGAAAGTTCTTGCCAAAGATGATGAGTGGGGAGGTTGCCTTACATTTGACGATGGACTACCAATTGTGAAAGAGGGGATAGAGGACTCCGTCAAGTCAGTTTGATCTTTTATGGTGTGTTTTCAGCTGATTGTATACAACTAGTCCTCTGCCAACGCCCAGAATCACTCCTATGGAAGTATCTTCGTCTGCTTCTCGCCAGCCCGCACCAACAGCAGTCCCCAATGTACCTATTGCATCGCAGCCCGCACCAACAAGCCCTAACGTACCTGTTGTATCGCAGCCCGCATCAACAACAATCCCCAACGTACCTATTGGATTGCAGCCCTCACTTCAGGACGCTGTCTCGAATGATTCATCTCACGCTTATCCTCATAACAATGCTTTCGCGAGCCAACAGATGTATCAACAAGCACTCATGATGCATCCTGCTTTTTTGGCCCAGATGCAGCAACAAACATTTGCCCAACCCAATTTAATGTCAGCTTTCCAACATCCGTCGTCCGGCCCAAACGGTCCATTAACACCTTATTCTGCCGGCATGGGGTCATTCAATTATGACATGTACAATATGCATCCACTCTACGCAACCTTGAATCGAAACATGATGTTTGCTCAAGATTCTCCTGTTCCTTCGACACTTTCTAAACCAGTAGACTTTGACTCTTCTACTATACCCCCGTCTTTTCGTCGAAAATCACCCATCTTGCCTCGATCTACTCCGACTTCACATACGTCAGGCGAACAAATGAGGTCAATCTCACCCACAAGTATTTCTGCCCCCATGTTCTCTCAATCCATATCTCAGAGGATTCCTAATTCAAGCTCATCACTCTCGGGCGCCTTATTTAGGGATAGAGACGGACACGAACTCTCGTTCTTCGTTCAAGTTGACCTCAATAATCGTTCTCGGACAGTCAGTACCATCAAGGTATGTTTAATCTTTGGTTCACTTCTTAGTATTTGATTTCTAACTCCCTGACTCAGAAAAATGGCGGAAAGATTGTGTCTAATAACAAGACCGCCGATTACGCAATCTTATATAGCCAATCGAAAACTTTTGACCTACTGTTGGAGTCAACTATTCTGGCAGGAAAACCGGCGATTAGCGCCGCTTTTGTTCAAGACTGTGTAGATCGGAACGAACTTCTGAACACGTCGCCATACGAGTTTGAGGCTCTCAAAGGCAAGTCTGCTACTCCACGCGGCAAGCGCAAGAGAGTCAGATCCGAGGAGGAAGAGGAACATGAGATGTCCTCTTCAAAACGTCTGGAAAGGGATCATGGTCAAAAAAGCAGAAGAGATTCAACGATACCGAAAGTCGAGGTTTCGGCCCTAGAAACAGTCGAAACAGTCAAGGGCGCATCACCCGCAATACAGCGACATCATTCAGTCCAAATTGATGATCCCACATGGCCTCGATCACCTACTCCTCCTGCTGAACATACGAGGATAAAACGCCGTGGTGCCGATGGGTATATGTATTCGGAGCAGGAGCGGGAATACGCCGAACGCTACGTAAAGGTCCTCTTACAGCGTGACCACCAGATGTCGAATTCTGCAATTGGTAAGGCGCTGTATAGAAAGGTGAATGGACCGAGCCGTTTCGGCCTTTATGTTTCTAATCTTAGCGGTACAGATGGACAATCACAGTCTCGGCTCTTGGAGATCTTTTCTCACTCAAGAACCCTTCAAGTCTGTAATCGACGGCACACGCAAAACAGCGGGCATTGAATTCCGGAAACAGCATGCAAGGGCAGAGCTTTTGGCGAGAGAAGTCGAAATTGTTGCACAGTTTTTCGCAACGGGTGCTGGTCGGTTGAGTCCAGACGAAGATGATGGAAACGATGCTGTAGCATGGGAACGATTAACTCAACAGGTAGGTGGTTGATTTCTAGGGGGCTTCAATGATTTAACAATGAAACTAATTTAGACGAAATGTCAATCTTGCACGAGCTGGACAGATTGGTATTCTGACCATCATGCAGAGGTCGAGAAGCGCTATCAGGAACTACTTGCTTCTACCTGAGTTTGTTAGATACTCTTGAGATTAGTCTTCTATGATTCGACGTATCTGACTATGATAAACGTGACACAAAATAACACAATTCGGCACGATATCATGCAGTAGCCTCTGTTGAAGATGGCAATGGTTGCTTGAAGAACCTTCTCCGTCTCTCCTCCTGAGTGACTCCCGGCTCGCCCGATAACTGTCCAGAATAATCAAACACTCCCATAGCGGTACCTAGCACCACGCAACCACCAAGCGCCATGGGTAATGAACGGGCTGCAGCAATCTAAGTATCCACTGCCAACTCAGAGGCGAAGACGTACCTCTCACACCTGCCAAAAAACCTGCAGCACAAGCACCAGCAGCGCCATTGAGTGGATCGTCCTTACGACGTTGGTTGGCCACAATGGACTCGGTCAACGCGAAAGTGGCACCCATTCCGGCTGAAATGAGGGTATCAGAAGAACTGAAGGCGCGTTAGAGGGAACGCACCGAATAGGGCGATTGTCCCCCCCGTCCGCGTCACGAAACCCATAGCGCCATTGGAGTGTTTGCCGAGGGCATTTTGAATGGCACTGACAAAGACGCCAACTGCGCCGGTCTGCAGGCCAATGGCAGAGGCATATCGCAGGGATGGTTTGGGGTTGTACACTGGAACGGGCGAATCGGACATGGATGAGTTTTTGTCGTGAGCGCAATGTCCCGATGGACGTTGATTGATTGCCTATTTGGGATTTGCAATATGTCCGAGTCTCAGCAACAAATCCCCTGGTATAAGGCCACAGGCTCCTCTCCGCCTTTTTCGCTCGTAAAGAAGATATACGTCGGTATATCATCTTCCCTCCCTCATCCCTCCTCTGACTATTACGCAGTCTAATGCCTCGGACTCTACGCCGTTCAAAAGCCTGGCTTTCTTTCCGTGGACACATCAATCCATCCATACTCTTTGGAATGGTCACCACGATATCTCCCAAGAGGACTGGTCGGCCATGATAAACGAATTTTCGGACGCTATTGCCGTTGGGTCTGACCACAAAGTCTATGTCTTCTTCATGCGGCAATCAAAGAATGCAATCTCCTACAAAGTACCCTTAGTAAGTCCTCCTCTCTACCTTATCGTCAATCCACCCACCCAAGCACAGGATGATCAAGACAAGGCCCTTCCTACTGATTGTATACGGGTGGCTTGGACCCTGGATCCTAGCAACCCTTCTCAACCCCTCCTTCTCTTCTCGTACCTCAAACTTTTGTATATATACAATGTCAAAGAGCAAGGCGTTCAGGGCTACCTTCGTGGGCATGGTGGTGTGAGAGACAGCATTTGTGTTTCAGGGTCCCTCGGTTTTTGACGAGCACTAGGCCATAACATCCATTGCAGTGCATCCGATCAACACCAACTTGTTCTGTACAACTTCTAGGGATTATTCCGCCCGTATATATGATCTGATGCTCAAACCTCAGAAATTGGCAGACCTAGCAAACCCTCGCTGGCCTCCTGGGAAAGGAAATAGTCTTGCAGGTGCCGCACATGGTCTTCACATGACAGAAATAGAGGGGGAAGGCAATGGTATAGGACGTTGCATTATAGTTTTGATGGGTGGACGCTCGGGTGGCCATCAAGCTGCAGTACTGAGCGCCGTGAGCTACATCCATGTCATCTCTATACCATCTCTCGAACCTACATCTACCAGGAATTCAACCCGGATTTCCCAGTTATTGCAACTTGTGGTGTAAGAACAGATGATATTCGCGTCCTCAGATAGATATTGACCAATGCTCAGCTTGATAGACTTGTCAAAATATGGCACGTCCCTCGTGCCTCTCGAGAAATCCTCATCCGCGAAGATAAACCACTATTCAGCAGTAGCCGGATTCACAAAGCCCGTGTTTTGTCCATTTCATGGTGTGCTTCTGCAAACACTTCTTTTTGCAGATAACATCTTCACAGCTTACACTCCTTGTAGGCTTCAGCCTGATCTCCTCCTAAGCCACAGTGCCCCAGCTATCATGAGGCAGACCTCCAGCAACACGGAATCTAGGGAGACCTGGATTGAACCTGGACAACTTGTTGTCTGGCGTTGGTTATCACTTAACCGTTTCTTCCCTCTAGAGCACAGTGACGTCCGCCAGGACATATTACGTGGATGCGCGTCGGTGCGTCTATTGCACCTGCTAACTGACGAGTTCTCACTTGCAACTGAAGGATTATCAAGAGAGCAGTAAGTCTCTTTTCTGCAAGAAGATCGAGTCTCTATATTCCTGTTCATCAGACTCTTTCAAGATCATATCTGCCGTTTCCTTTCCAACAGTACAAACTCAGTTCGAAACACCTGCTTTACATCTATATCAATCCCCTAGCCATGATCCTGTAGTCTCTTTCACCTACCCGAAATTCAACTCGATTATGCTGTTCAATGTGACCCACCTCCATCCCCGTAAACCGCCTCCTTTTCCATTTGACGTTTTGAATATGGAGATTGGAGAGCATCTCAATGAAGATGGGGAAAGAGGAACAAGGTCTCAGACAGAAATACCTCCACAGATATCGGGTTGGGAACTACCACAAGTCACCATGGCAAGTGGAGAGGAGTTGCTGGCATGTGCGATGGGCACCGGGGGAACAACTTTGATCGGTGTTGGTAGCAAAGATGGTAGAGGTGCAATCTGGATTTGGAAGCTTTAATTTGGATCCGCAAATGTGGAGTAGCTTATGTACTGATAGTAACTAGGGGCTTTAATATGTCGTCCAAAGATCAAGAGACTCGTTATATTTGACTGTCCATAAAAGAATGACTAGAAAAGACAATTTTAGAGGCGACTGAAGCGCCGCAATCTTGTCATCCAAAAGTTTTTTCCATTACACAAAGATCTATACAATGCCTCGCGACCAACTCCTACATCTGCATCAGACGTCTGTCACTTGTGGACGAAAAACTTACTGATAGTCCATTTACGGCCTAATATCGCTCGATCTTCCCATTGGTAGACTTGGTGGCGACCTCAGCAGGGATCTGACGTTTGTCGTAGGCCTCGATCTTCCCATTGGTAGACTTGGTAGCGACCTCAGCAGGGATTTGACGCTTTTCGTAGGCCTCAATCTTCCCATTGGTAGACTTGGTGGCGACCTCGGCAGGGATCTGACGTTTGTCATAGGCCTCGATCTTCCCATTGGTAGACTTGGTGGCGACCTCGGCAGGGATCTGACGTTTGTCGTAGGCCTCAATCTTCCCATTGGTAGACTTGGTGGCGACCTCGGCAGGGATCTGACGTTTGTCGTAGGCCTCAATCTTCCCATTGGT